>MU688922.1:0-11363 GCA_026770625.1 Nicotiana glauca | reverse complement strand
TGAAACCATCAATATGAGCAAAATCTCACACCTATACTTGAATAGTCTCGAACCAGCTGTAATACCCATACCTGCAACCTCGGTGAAATCATATGATATACTGCATAATCCAAGCACTCGAAAAAATAACTTCTATTCACAGCAGTTGCCCACAACAACCAAATACCAATAGAAAATCCCTTATTAGCTAAAGTCTTATTCCTACACTTTCAGACACTGCCAACAATAAATGATACACACGACAAACCATAAACATTTTTCAGATCAACCACTTATGAAGCCACTTCCCTTTTGACTAATACTGCAACAGATTCCCGAGCCGAACCTCGATATTATCCTCCTAAAAAGCCGAAATCAAATATGTTCATATTCATCACTGCCCCCAACGATCACCTCGAATCCAACACACAACTCTAGTGATATAACACCCCAATACAGGCCTAAGCCACAACTTGCATAATACGCGCACCAATAAGAAATGGTTCGAACATACTCAAATCATGAAAATGACTCAACCAGAGAGTTGTACCTCAAATTCACTAGTACTACCACAACACAAGGTTGAGACCCTGTCTCACATCATAGAAATAGGGCACACAAATTTGACCTGCAAGGTCATGTTTCTACACGGCTTTGCTGGAACGCGCGATCTTATCCAAATACTACTCCACATGAAACACCTCAAGTCACTATGCTTGAAATCGACAATCGTGCTCAATTGTTGGCTGGAGCCAGAGCAAATCATTACACCCACGGTGAAACAAATAACACATGCCACCGGCATAGCCCATGGCACAATAGTTCAGAATTGCCCGACGCTAAGACAACCAGTCTAAATTCTGACATCGCATACAAAATCTAACATACCAGCAAGGAAAGATCCACTCAAGCCTCCAAATCCTGATAGTCGTTAAACAGTATCGACGCACACGATCCGCAATAACAATATAGCCTGTACATGAGAACTCCCAGTCTCCAACTCCATATAGCACACACATCATCATATCTGACCCCAATATTATTGAAGTGCCATCAACTTAATCGTCCATGAAGGCCTCCGGAATATCCTCCACCATGTCGGTGAAGATTTCCATCATACATCTTTGGAAGGTCGCCGGAGCATTACAAAGTCCAAATGGCATTCTTGAGAAAGAGAATGTGCCATACGGACATGTAAAGGTTGTCTTTTCTTGATCTTTTAGGGCAATGAGAATTTGATTGTACCCCGAGTAGCCATCAAGGAAGCAATAATAAGCCCGGCCCGCTAAATGATCAAGCATTTGGTCCAAGAATGGTAGAGGGAAATGATCTTTTCTAGTGACCTTGTTGAGCTTTCTATCATCCATGCATACCCTCCAACCCGTGACCGTACGGGTAGGAATCAATTCATTGTTGGCATTTGTGACGACCGTCATACCCCCCCTTCTTTGGCACACATTGGACCGGGGAGGTCTATGAACTATTTGATATTGGGTAGACTACACCGGCGTCCAACCACTTGATAACCTCTTTCTTGACTACCACTTGCATAACTTTATTCTTCTTTGATGTTCAAGTTACGGCCTTGCATCTTCCTCCAAAATGATCTTATGCATGCAAAAAGCGGGGTTTATACCCCGAATATACGCCAACGTCCATCCAATCGCCCGCTTGCGCTTTTGTAGTACCGCCAAAGTGGCGTCAACCTGCAAGTTAGTTAAGCAAGACAAAAGAATAACAGGAAAAGTGAAATTAGGACCCAAGTATTCATACCTGAGGTGAGGAGGAAGTGGTTTCAACTCCAACACCGGCGGCTCCTCAATAGATGGCTTTGTTGAGGGAGTTTTACGATTCTCAAGGTCCAACGATAACTTCCTAGGCTCATAAGAGTATGAGCCCATACTATGCAAAGCATTAACACATTCAATTCTCCCAGCATCATCATTAGCCTCCATGTTCAAAAGCACCGCTTCAACTGGATCTTCAACATTAATCATTGCGCTTGTGTCATCCACTATCACCGCCGTGACAATGTTAACAAACGAGCACACCTCGGTACTATTTGGTTGCCTCATAGACTTGCACACATGGAACACCAACTTTTCATCACCAACTCGGAAGGTTAACTCTCCCACCTCGACATCAACCAAATCCTTCCCCGTTGCTAGGAAAGGTCTTCCAAGGATAGTTGGGACTTCAAAGTCCACCTCACAATCTAGTATCACGAAGTCGGCCGGCAAGATGAACTTATCAACACGAAAAAGAACATCATCGATTAAACCCAAAGGCCGCTTTATTGACCTATCCGCCATTTGGAGCCTCATTAAAGTCGGTCGAGGTTGCCCGATTCACAAAGTTTTGAAAACCGAATATGGCATTAAGTTGATACTCGCCCCCAAGTCACAAAGGGCTTTTGCAAAGTCGGTGCTTCCAATAGTGCATGGGATAGTGAATGCACCGGGGTCCTCAAGTTTAGGAGCTATGGAGTGTACAATTGTGCTCACTTGATGGGTCATCTTGATTGTCTCACACTCCATTGATCTCTTCTTTGTAACCAAATCCTTCATGAATTTTACATACCCCGGCATTTGCTCGAGTGCCTTCACCAAAGGCACATTGATAGTCAAACTTTTCATCATCTCAATGAATTTCTTAAATTGGTTATCACCTTTTTTCTTGGCCAAACGTTGAGGGTAGGGCGGAGGAGGCCTAGGCAAGGGTGCCTTGGCTTTGGGCACCTCTAGCTCGGGCATATCTATCACGTGTTCCCTAGACGGGTTCACGTCCTCTTGAGTCTCCTCCTCAACCTCATGAATGTCAATTCGCACATCATTTATCGCACTTGGTTCCACTACATCATCAACCCCCGTAGGCATATAATCATCACGCAACTCATACTCATCCACCATGACTTGATTCTCTCTTGAGGCATGCACATCACCGCCTCGTCCACTCCGCGTGGTCACTGCCATCACATGGTTGTTGTGCCCACCCTTAGGGTTTACTACCGTGTCACTTGGTAGAGCACCCTTTGGGCGAGTATTTAAGGATTGTGAAATTTGACCAAGTTGCACCTCCAAGTTACAGATGGAAGTGTTGTGTGAAGCCAATTGCGCATCGGAGTCTTGGTTCTTCTTCATCATTTGTTCAAACATAACCTCAATTCTCCCAAATTCGTTTCCCGAAGAACTAGACCCCTGAGATTGAAATGGTGGCGGGTTGTTCGGTTGTTGAAACATCAGAGGCCTTTGAAAGCCTTGCCCCCGATTACCTTGACCATCATTATTGTTCCACCCCCCTTGATCATTGTTATTATTCCAATTGTTGTTGTTGTTTACATTCCAATTTCCACCATGGTTACCTTGATTCCCCCAATTGTTGTTTTGGTTATTCCCATTCCAATTTCCACCGCCTTGTTGTTGATTATTGTTATTCCAATTTCCACCTCCTTGTTGGTTACCCCAATTCCCTTGGTATCGCCATTGTTGATTGCCTTGGTTTCCTCTATTTCCTTGGTAGTTGTTAACATATTGACAATCCTCACTTTGCTCATCATATCACTCATTTGAATAACCACTACCATCATCATAGTTGTCAAAATTTCCTTGAGATTGTTGCCCCCTTTGCCTTCTTTTCATCATATTCACTCCTTCCATTGCATTAACTTGGCGCGGGTTTTGAACTTGTTGCAATTGCGCCTTCGCCAATTGGTTCATTGTTGTTATGAGTTCGTCAATGGCTTGGCCATGGTCGTGCAACTCCTTATGCAAATGTATGACATTAGGATCACCTTGAGGAATGTTTTCCCGGCTTTCCATGCCGAAGAAGTATAGGCCATTTCATCTAACACATCACAAGCTTCATTGTACGGGAGCTTCATAAAATTTCCACCCGCCAATTGGTTCACAATACATTGGTTTGTTGTGTTGATACCTCTGTAGAACGTTTGTTGAATAATCACATCATTCATATCATTATTTGGACACTCTTTGACCATAGTTCTAAATCTCTCCCATATTTCATGCAAAGGTTCCGTTGGCTCTTGTTTGAAAGACAAAATCTCATCACGGAGCGTCGCCATGTGACTTGGAGAAAAGAACTTGGCAATGAACTTGTCCACCAATTCATCCCACGTTGTGATTGAATGATTTGGAAGTCTTTCTAACCAATCCAATGCTTTCCCCCAAAGAGAGAACGGGAAAAGCCTCAATCTCAAAGTATCCTCGGACACATTGGTTTGTTTACTCCCCCAGCAAGTATCTACGAACCCCTTCAAGTGCTTGTATGCATTTTGGTCGGAGGCGCCCGTAAAATACCCTCCTTGTTCGAGAAGTGTCAACTTAACATTGGTGATTTGAAAATTCCCCGCCCGAATTCGGGGAGGAACTATGGCACTTGCATAACCCTAGTTCGGAAGGACCCTTGGAGATACTCTTGGTGGAGGTGGAGGAGGGTCTGGAATTTGATCATTAGGATTTGCATTAGCATTTCTACCTCTCCGTGGTACTTGTGGTACCTGGAGCTCATATTGCTCAACATCATCAACCTCCACCCCTGCGACCATGTTGTCAAGAGGGACATTTCCGTTTAGAGCCATGTGTACCGGATGGATCGACACAAATAACGTTAGTAAAAAGAAGGAAAGAGAAGCAAAACACAAAACTAGCTACGCAAATAGTCAACACCATAATCTCCCCGGCAACGACGCCAAAAAGTGATCGCGGCGAACTCAACCTTAGGAAGAGTGGGCGCTAAGACTTTTACCCAATAGTGGTATCGGGTTCAATTTCCACAGGGAGCTAGAAAGGGAGTTGAGTATTTGTTTAGTCTAGAAATACGTTTTGGCTCCTAATTGTACTTCTACCATTTTTGAGTTTTTGTAATTATAACCTACAATTTAACAACTACTAATTAAAATTAAGTTATGCTAAAATATTAATTCTAGGTTGTGTGCAAGATAGAGAAAGTCACTAGGGTCGTGGCATTTACCCAGGTGGTCAACTAACAGGTAGAGATTCCTAATACAAGAATGATGATTATGGGACTTATGTTATAACCGTTGCACGATTGCACTCACTCTCACGAGGTAGAGAGAGTGATTTTGCCCAATTGACTCTCTCGAGACCAATTGGGTAGGCCAATATGCCCAAGCGACTTAGGGTTCAAATTGGGTAATTACTCTCTCGAGGTTTAACCCGTTAATTGGGACTACCATTCTCATGGGTCCATCCCAATTCCTTATTGGGTCAATTTTGGAGTCATAGACACTCTTTCTCAAGAAGAGTCAAGACCCACTAAGCTAGACTTAGTGTTTGCAACCACCAAATCCTAATTAAACCATAAAATTAACCCAAATAGCAAACACGCAACATCATTCAAGCATTAAATAATCACACCCATTAATTACCCATACTAGGGTTGAGCCACAACCCTAGCTAATGGGTTTAGCTAGACATAATAGAAACAGAAATTGAAGAGATAGTAGATAAAATCGATATATTAATTAACTACAATGTTAATCTACAAGAATCCACGATAAAGCAAGATGAAAATGCCCAAAATAGGCTAAAACTTGAGTCTCACGAGCGCAGCAGCTATATCTGATACAATACTTGACCTAAAAATGGAAAAACTATTCTATTTATACTAGGCTGGAAAATTCGAACAAAAATACCCCTGTAGGGCTGGTGCGGACCGCGCGATGTTGGCACGCGGCCGCACTGGGTTACTCAGCTTTTAACTCTTGCTCTCTGAACCTTAGTGATGCGGACCGCACAATGATGTAGTGCGGCCGCATGGTGACTGGCGCGGACCGCGTGAACCGGTAGCGCAGCCGCATGAACAACTTGAGGTGGTCTCTGAACTTTTGTGGTGCGGCCCGCGGGAACGTATAATGCGGCCGCATGAGCTGGGCGCATACCACATGAGCTTGTAGTGCGGCCGCGCTGCTTTAGATTGGCTTGACCACTTTCTGAACCTCATTGGTGCGGCCGCATGGCATGATGGTGCGGTCCGCACCAAGTTCTGCATGTCCTCGCTTTACTGATCTTTGACACTTGAGCAAGTTTCACTCCTTTTCGAGCCGATTTTTGACGTTTGCCATCTTGTGGCTCAAACTTGCAATCAAGCACACTTGTAACCATTCTGGGTCTATTTTATGGCAATTCATACATAAAGCATAGGCAAGTATGGGCATAAAACGTGTTAGAAATCACAGTTATCAGTCTTATAGGTCTAGAGTCTAGGTTTACATTTTGTGTATTTTGCCAATTAGTCCCTAGGTCTTTTTGTGTTAAGTCCTTAGGGTCTTTTTTTTGTCCGAAAGAAGAGTCTAGAAGGGTCCCTAGACTACACAATGCCTTTTAAAATAAGATAGAAATACTACACAATGCCAAAGTTAATCCTAATTAATTAAACTAAACATGAAACTATTTTTGTATTTTCAAAATTATATAAAGATAAAAATAAGGTATTATTTTTTAAAAAAAATTATGAAAAATACATAAACTAAAATATTTTTTGTAATTTTTATTTTTCTTGTAATAAATTAAAGTAAAAGAGTCAAAAGGAGTTGAAATATCTATATTAGGCCTAAATTAAATATTTACGTGCTAAAATATAAAAAATCTTGGGGAGGGTAAAAAATCACATATCTACAAACCTTTCTCTCCAACTCGGCCAATTTTTCCATCCACTCCGCACTCATCGCCTCGACCTTGATAACATTCCGATCCATTTCGAACTGCATCAACCTCATCTCCCCTGAAGATACTCACACTCTGCTGCAACCACTTTGCCCAACTCATACTCTTCGTCTATTGCACGAAGTTGCTCCTCAAGTGCACTCTTACTACGAATAGCCTGCATCAATTCATGATCCCTCTTCTCCAACTCCTCACCAAGAGACCGATCACCAGGGTTAGCCTTCAGCCGCCCGCGCATTTCACAGTACTTGTTGTGATAGCGTCGATACTTATCAAACATCTTCAAGAAAATCTTGGCTCGAATGTTAGCCCTGCGAATACTCTCTACTTACACCATGTACATCTGGAAAACGAGAAGATGGGTTAAAGCCATGTCACTGAGAAAAATGAGAGAAATATGAAAGAAAAAGTGTAACGTACTCTCAAGCCCATAGCGGCCACCTCATGCATCAAGTCAATATCGGGAATGTCCCAAAGAGCTGTATTCTCGGCAGCAAAACACAAAATGTCGAATTGCAGCACCAGATCCTCCTTGTCCCCCAGGAGATTAATATCCGATGAGATTTCAAGAATACGGGACGGGCCTCCCGCATGAACCACTGAGTGGGTAAGACCATCTTCAAACATCCTAACATCATCAGGATTGAGGTTTGACTCAGATTCGAAGTCATTGACCACGACGCCCTTTTCCCTTTCAGCAGCTGAGGAGGAAGTATGACCAAGTATGGAGGACGAGGGCATGTCCGAAACCACAATGGCGGCCTCAAAAATCTGGCCTCCCATCACGGCAGGTTACTGATCAACGACAATGGCAGGAATATCCATCAACGGGGCGGATACGATGGCTGGCTCCTTCTCTACGGGTGGAGTGATATTAACCCCCGCCCTAGATCCTGTCAATGGAGAGTCGTCCAGATGTATTACAATTGGAGGTGTTGTCTCGAACTCCACTCGCCGCCTCTTGGACGGCCCCTCTCCTTCCTCGGCACGGGGAGATTTACTCGTCAGATGAGCAGCACGGATCGGAGTCTCAGCCTGAGAAGTGGCCTCCGTAGGTATAACCAAAACCATAGACTCGACTGAAGTAGCCATCGACGAAGGTCGAGCATTCGACACTGTAGCAGGGCAAGCAGACGATGCAGGCTGCCAAAAAGCTAATAGAGGAGCCCTTGCTCTTCGCACTCTCCCTGGCATCGACAAACAACACATAACAAACTAAGTAAAAAGAGAGGAAAAGTAGCAAACAGAAACGACATCTCACCTGTAAGGGCCTGCATCCATATTTTTCATAAAAGGCCGACCATGTGCGAACCCCTGCTGTATGAGGAAGGATGGCACTCACCCACTCGCGTATACCTTCGACAGATGGAGGGGGCAATTTCGCAGCTGCAGAAATATAATAGGGTTTAGTATTATAACAGAGAGCGGTCGAGCATCTCTACTAAAAACATAGAAACTTACGCACAAAGTTCCACTTCCCAGGGAACCCCGTTGGATCCGCCACAAGGTGCTTGGTCCGCATATAGAAATAATTCTTGTAGAAATAATGGTTAGCCATGTAGTCCATCTTCACCACTAGACTCTTTGACCCCCTATGGCGCATTTGAATCATCGTGCCGTGAATGAGCTGAGGGGAGAAGATATTTAGCATGCGCTCCAAAGTGATCTCACGACCGGCGAGCTCCGCGAACTTGAGCAACATAAGGAACAGTTATATAGGTATGATGAAAGTTGAGCGGGGCATACCTCGTAAAAATGATATAAATCTACAACCAAGAGAGGGAGAGGAAGTGCGTCCCCGATAAGAAAGGGGTAGGCGTAAAACATGTAGTACCTGTGTAACGACCCGACCGGTCGTTTCTAGTTGCCCCGTGTTATGTGATCACTGACAACTTGACACTACGCAATGGTAGGAAGAGCAGGTTACAACAACTTTTACCCAAATAGTGGTTCGGGATCGAATTTCCACAGGGAGCCTGGAGTGGAGTTGTATTGTCTGTCTAGCCTAGAATTGCGTATGTGCTTCTAATTGTACTTCTAACATTTTTAGGGTTTTGTATTTATCACTACTGTTATAAACTATTAATTAAGGCTAAATTAAGCTACAAGAATAATGCTAAGTTGTAATTAATGAGAGAAAAGGCACTAGGGTCGTGGCATCACCTAGGTGGTTAATTAACAGGTAAAAGCTACTAAGGATAGATTGACATATTTGGGAATTATGTTATAACCATTGCACAATTGCACCTATTCTCACACCTCTCGGTAGAGAGAATGATTTTGCCCAATTGACTCTCTCGAGGCCAATTGGGTAGGCCAATTAGACCAAGCAACTAGGGTTCAATTAGGGTGATTACTCTCTTGAGGTTTAACTCGTTAATTGGGACTACCATTTCTCATGGGTCCATCCCAATTCCTTGTTGGGTTAATTTTGGGGTCATGGACTCTCTTTCTCAAGAAGAGTTAAACCCACAAAGCTAGAATCAGTGTTTGCAACCACTAATCCTTAATTAACACATAAAATTAACCCAAAAAACAAATACCCAATATCAATCTAACCCTAGATGGAAACACCCATCAATTACCCACACTAGGGTTGAGCCACAACCCTAGTTAATGGGTTTAGCTACACATAATTAAAGAAGAAACAGAAGAAATAGATGAGGAACTAAACATATTAATTAATTACTAAGTAGAATTTATAATAATAAAGAGCAAAAGTGCCAACAATGGCTAAACTAGTCGTTCTCACGAGCTCAGCAGCTTTCGAAAAACAAAACTTAACCTAAAAATGGAAAAAGGTCCTATTTATACTAGGCTGGAAAAACTGGACAAAATTACCCCTGCGGGGTCAACGCGGACCGTGCATAAAGGTAGCGCGGCCGCGTTAGCTCTTGGACTCATGATTTCAACTCTCTGAAGTTGAGGACCGCGGACCGCGCAAAAGTGCAGCGCCCCCGCAATGGATGTTAGTGCGGCCATACAAAAGTGAATGCGGAGCGCATTGCTTAAAATGACCAAGAAGTCAGCTCTCTGAATCTCTTCAAAGCGGACCGCGCAAAAGTGTAGCGCGGTCGTGCGGCTGTGGTCTCCAAACTTCCAGTCTCTGAATCTCCTGTGCGTGGGCCGTGTAAAAAAGTAGCGCAACCGCATTGCCCCTTAGCATGAATATGCAAGTCTCTGAATCTCCTAGAACGACTGCGTTCTCTCTTGTGCGGTCCGCGCTAGGCTTCCTGCTCCTCATTTTACCTAGACTTTGACACTTGAGCAGGTTTCACTCCGTTTTGAGCCGATATTTGACATTTGTCACTTTGTCGCTCAAACCTGCAATCAAGCACAACTTGTAAGTATTGTGGGACTATTTTGTAGCAATTTGTAGCCAAAGAAATAGCAAGTAGGGGCATAAACATGGTAAAATCCTAACTTATCAACTCCCCCAAACTTTAACTTTTGCTTGTCGTCAAGCAAACAAAATAAGACCCACCCCTTAAAGGGCAATCCAAGAAATTCCAGCTACCCTAAAGCAACCTCAATAAGCATCAATTGGGACTAACAATTGCCCTCAATACGAATGCATCATAAACACATTTAAACTTTGAAAACTTTGGATCAAGTGTGGCACAAGAGCATCAAGAGTTGACATATTTCATCAAAGAACTTCTCTCAATTACTTTGGTCATTGTGGAACCCAAACTCACATGTCCTCAACTTTTCCTAAGCGAACCTCACCTTTTAGAATATTGACACACAAACCGAGGTTGATGGAAATTTCACTCATCTCTCTCAAGAAGAAGGTCACAAGTCCGGCTCAAGGTACCATATGCTTGACCCTTATGTAAGTATCCACTAATGTAAGTTCCCTTCAACTCAAGATCATATAGGTCTTTTGGAGAGTCATTGTGAAGGCTTTGGGTAAGGGTAGGACAAGTTTTTATTCAAGTGGGTTTAACCTTCCCTTAAGAACTTCTTTTGCTTCATTTTGGCATAATTCACGTGACTCTTTGAGTCGTTTCATCTCTTTCAAGGGGTTAGAGAGACACATTGTCACTCTTTCTTATGCAACTCAAGACATTTCTCCTTTTTCCACACCTTTTTCACTTTTATTTTTCTTCACCCCTTTTTATTCTTTTTCACCTTGTGATTTCTTTTTTTTTCTTTTTTTTTCTTTCTTTTTCATTTCCTTGCCTTTTTCTTCTTGCTTTTGTACCTTCTACCCCTTTTTGTTTTCCTTCTTGCCTCTCCCCCCCAAACTTAGACTTTGCCATTGCTCAAGGGAATATGTGGGTGCCAAGAGAGGGTAGAATTTAGAACGAGTATAGGCTTGTAACATTGGTTCATGAAAGAAGAAGGTTTAAGACTCAAAAGGGTTAACTAGAGATCATTTTATTGGTAAGCCATGGAATTGTTTGTCTTAACATTTGGATCAAGGAAAGCCTATAGTCATTTCTCAAGTCAAATTTCACCTATGATTTTGCTTCAACAAACATTCAGGGCAAGTTCTAGACCATTGGCTCGGGACTTGGACTCACAATTCGATTCCTCACCATACATGCTAGGGAATTGCTAAAAACATCGAGTCGAGGGCCTACAACGACCTTAGTTACTATTCAAGCACACAATGGTCCGAAAAGACCACACGATGATTGTTTGGTCAACGCAAGAGTCTCAAAGCCACGACTT
>MU688920.1:22107-52395 GCA_026770625.1 Nicotiana glauca | reverse complement strand
GAATTCCGACAATTGGGGAAATCATAACTCTAGACCTCCTTAATCTTGTCTCTAACTCTTAGTATATTTAGTTGTTAATTTAGTATTTTAATTTGTTAGTTAATTAGTTAAACACAAGAATCTTAATATCAATAAGTTAGGAATTGTTTAAACTTGTCTTCTTGGTGATAGTGAACGGCTGTAGCTAAACCTTAGTTCTCTGTGGGATTCGATTCCGGACTTGTAAACCGGATTATATTTGCAGCGACCGCATTGTCCTTTTCATAAGGCATAGTTGGGCGTGATCAGAGACCAAGGGTCTAGCCTACGGGTGACGGCCACGTACGTGCCTGAATGTTACATCGTACGTTTCCTAGCTACAAGGGGAATCTAGGGATTTAGGTAGTATTCCTTGTTCCTAGTATGTTCTTACATATTATGACCAAATTTGGCATCATGTGGAGTTGGTTTGCCTATGGGCTTGACTTCGCGAAGGGAAATGGCATTGTCGTAATTTTCTAAACTGTCCGAAGGCTATAACTATTTCCACGAGTATAGGAATGGGCTAAAACTTCATGGAGGTGTGAAGGAGGTCAAGAGAAATCTTTAAGAACAGACGGCGCCTTATTCGGAGTTCGGATGAGTGAAAAAGGGTCATTATGATTCTCTGGCCAAAACATGTCTACTAAGGGATCATGATGTTTTTTATTTTAAGCATATATAAGGGGGCCGAGGTGTTGAAGCTCAGCCAGCCTCCCTCGTGCGTGCCGCCACCAAGCCGCACCAAGTGAGCTACCTTGAGGGGGAACCTCAGGGGCCTGCCTAGGCATCTTAAAGGAGTGTCATAGATATCCATACGAGCTTGTGAACTCTATGGATGATGCGGCGCCTCAGGGCTAGCATTGGGCACAAAACGGGCATCGGAGGCTTGACGCGTGGGATGATTATGCCCTGTAGGCTAACGAAATGGTGGATAAAGACCTTCATGCCGATTGGATACTTGAAGCACATATCCTAGGGGCCTCATGTGTCAACTTGTGAGCTTAGCTTGGGTTCAGCTAGGCAAGCAAGGGTCCGTTGGCCTAAACGTGCAATTGTAGGGCGACACTGCACTATCCAGTATAGAAGTATGTCGCGAAGGCTATGTTTGGCTATGCCATAAGACAACCGTGGGCATGATATGAATGATGCACATGACAAAGGCCAAGGACTAAAGGTTGCCCTACTCGGGCGAAGCACAAGCTGGGTGCGAATGCACGAGGCGAGTGTTAAGCTTGAGGATTGGACTGTGCACGCGAGAGCGATGCTCAGTGCTAGGCAAGGGACGGACATGTCCTAAGACAACCCCGAGTGTGTGCATGGATGAGATCCAGCAGAGATGAAGCGTCACAGCTAGTCAAGGCTACGAGCCTAGACGTCAGACGGGCGGCACAGTTGGAGCAAACCTCCTAGGCAAGCTTCACCACAAGCACAGGATCATGCTAGAAAACCTGGGAAAAAGAAAAGGCTGGCCTGTAGTGTGGGGTGACTATAGGCGCAGCACGGGCTAATTGGTGCCTCTAGCGTCCGGAAAAATGTCGGCCCATGACAATAGGATTTATCAAAACTTAAGGCGTGTCAAGGACACTGTCCTTAAGGATATTTTACCCACACTGTGATAAATAAAATTAGACGTATCCTGCAGGATTCAACAAGCTTTTCTAGTATAAACTAGGAGCAGAAACAACAAAGATTAATAGCCTGTATGGCCAAGCTTCTCCAAGTTCAAAACTACTTTTTCAAAATTTGAAGTGCTTGACCAAGCTTTTAGGAAAAAAAAAATACTTTTGAGGAGAAGCAAAAGCAGTTTTGAAGAAGCAGAAAAAAGTAGCTTCTTCCCATATGCACCTTTTTGAGAAATGCTTTTGAGAAAAATACACTTAGAAACACTTTTAGAAGCTTGGCCACGCTAATTGCTGCTTAGAATTACTTTTAAAATTAATTAGCCAAACACAAACTACTTCTTACCAAAAGTACTTTTAAAAAAAAAGTACTTCTCAAAATAAGCTAATTTTTTCAGTTTGGCTAAACGAGCTATAAATAAAAGAAAATCCAGTACAAAAGAAAGAAAAAGAAAATGTTCACTCTTGTTTCTCTGATTTTTTTTTCTTCCTTTCCTTCAAGGTGGAAATAAAGTATATCTAGGATAAGCTAATAGAAGTTATGTCAACTTTAGGAGCTTATAAAAGCTATTTTGAATCCATTAAAATGTCTGACCCAATCGTCAAACGCCAACGTTAGAAATTATGAATAATTAGTTGTTAATGCTGTTCAAGAGTAACATGACATTTCAATTACAAAATAATTATTATGTTTGAAATATATTTAAATTAATTAGTATGATGAAGATCCACTAACAAAATATTAAAAGAATGAACCTAAACATCAATTTGAATATATTTTAATTTGAATTATCAAAATTATTTTTCTAACATTATCGAGTCCTTGTTCTTCTCAAAACCAAATATCTAGGGTATTAAAACAATTGCTTGTGGGGCTCATAAAAATATTTAACTATTGTAGTTGTCAGGATATTATTACAACCTCATCAATACTTGTTCAAGCAGAGTTCTGCCACCTTGTAAATTGTGAAAAGTTTCAGTCAACTCTTAAGAGATGCCCGAAAAAAAAATTGTGAACAATTAATAATTCTCTATTTCCGATCAACAACCACGGGTTCTATTCTATGTTGTTCGGACCTTTTAAAAGTGTTATCGCATTAGTGTTCGATCTTCCAAAAATATACTAAATTTGAAAAATTCGACTCGTACACAACAATATTTTTAAAGTGTCCGGGTAACATAGTTTCTATGTTTGTAGAGATTACTGAATTTAAGCTTAGAAAAAAGAGCGCTAAATAATTGATTAAATTAAATACTCGTCCAATCCATTTTTACTTATCGACTATACTAAAAATATATTTATATTTTTAGTTGTTCACTGTACTAAGAGTCTGTTTGAAAAACCACCGATAACTGAAATTGTTGTAATTACTAGGGTAATAATTACAGAACCTAGTAATTATGACGACATGTTTGTTTGTCATAATGTAATTACAAGCATATTATTTATTTAAGTTAGTATAATAAATATATGCCTATAAATGAAAGTATACGATTTGGTATTTAAGATGCATATATTCTTTTTGAACATACACTAATTAATAATCATGTTTTTATAACTAATATTGTAAAATAATTGATATATATATATCTAAATTAATAATATTTAATTTAATTAATTATAAAGACTAAAAAATGTTTTGTAAGAATATCATGGAAGGCATCTTTGATAAAATAAATTAATATTTATAAAAATAATGTCATAACATTATACAAATGTTCGACAAAATCAATCTATCAATTCTAACTATAAAATGAACAATATGCAATGTGAAAAAATAAGCTAATATTACTAAAGCAAGTAAATTGAAACCATAAATATGACATAATTTCAAAATCCCAAAAAAACTTAACATATGTCAAATTCCAACATAATAAAAATACGTTCAAATACAACTTAAAATTAGAAAACATAATAAGTTTATAACCTCATTCAACAATGAAATTCTATTTTAATGACATCACTCATTATATGCCCAATTTTTCATTATTTCATATTAGGAGGTGTAATTTTAAAAACCTAATAACGTAACTACGCTAATAAAGAAAATAAAATAAATAAGAAATAAAATATACGAGCAATTACGTGGAATCACAATAAGTAAAGGTTGAGAAATAAAAGATAAATAATGCACAAAGAAAATATATTTTAAAGTTAAACAAAGTTAAAAAGTAAAAATAAATAAAATAAATAATGGAAATAACAATTTATAAAGAAAATAAACTAAAATAAAAACAAAAAGGAAAGAAATAAAAAGTAACTTTGTAATTACCACAAATTCTCGCTTCCCCTCGAGATAATCTTTCTTCATGTTTTACCACCAGTTTTCGCTTCCCTATATAACTTTTCAAACTTTTGAAAATGCTATTATTATTATGGGTAAAATAATAAAATATATATTTTATTCATTATTTTTTAAGAGATGTAAAAAGTTTAAAATGAATAATTAAAAGTGAGCGGAGGGAGTACAAATAACGATTGTAATGATCAACAGCAACATCTCCGTTGCTCCCATCCTTAATATGACCTACAACAACACCAAAAAAAATAATAAATTACTTAAGTACTAATTTTTGGTAGTGTAAAAATGCAGTAAATAAAATCCGTGTTGAAAACATTGAAAGAAATTGAGATTCTAAAAGTTCACCAGCTTCATGGGTAAAAAGGTCCCAGTTATTGAGGCCCTTCCCATCACTGAGGAAAGCTCCTTCATACTGCCGAGAAAACAAGAAAAAGTGGAACAAAGGACTCAAATTCAGAAGTTCAAGTTACAAGATTTGAAAAACAGAATTGAGTAAGAAGTTTGAGAAGAACCTGGTAAGAAGAAGAGGCTGTACCAAACAAGAAATTGTTCGAAGATAAAACTTGGTTTGGATTTTCTTTGAGAATAAGATTGTTTATCTGATGACATGACACCATGCAACCAGAAAAGAACATGCAAATTATTGCTAACCAAGTGTACCAAGATATTGCAGGTGCCATGTTTGAAAAACAGAGCTTTTTTTGATGACGGTGGAAATAAAATTCACATTATACAGGGAAGAGGAGAACTGGTAGCTTGTACTTAACTTTCAGATTCAGAAAAAAAGGCTTAAAGAAAAAGCAGCCTTTCACATTTTTAAATTGAAAATATTTATTCGTAATATAATACGGTTAAATTTGTAACGTAATTTATGAATACAAAAATTAATTTGATCCAAAAATATAAAATAATCAAGATCAGAAATAAGTTAATAAGAAAACATTGTAAGAAAACGCAAGCCTTACTATGGGCTAAAGAATATTGAATTATGGAGTAAGAGCTAGTTTTTGCCATTTTTGTATATAGAATGTTTGGTGTCCTACAATGAATATGAACTCTTCTGTTTATAGCTCAATTCGGGAAGACAAGATACCAAAATCAAGCTCTCTTAATATAAATAATAGTCCTCTTGATGGCTGAATAACGGCTGAGAATTAAGGAAAAAATTCTTTATAATGGCTGATCATTGAATGTTATATTTTCTAACTCATGTCTTCCTTTCAAATCTTCGTCCTCGGTTTTGTTGTACTCTGAACTTACCCAGCACCAGTCGCATGTTTGTTACCAGTGCCAGCTTGCTACACCTTGTGTATTCGGCGTTATTATGCTGTAAAGGGGATAATTCGATAGGAAGATAAATTCTATGAGATATTTAAATGATGTGATAGTTATACGTTAAGATTGGAAGGCATTTGAGTTGTGATTAAAAATTCGATAAAGATCGCCACAAGTTACGGGTTTTAAGTTTCACCGAAATTTGGATAAAATGTTGATGAGCTTTTCTCTCAATATAATGGGAGTTATGGTGTATTCTACCTACCGAATCGAAGGTCTATGAATCTAGTTTTCAACACAACAAACCGTTCATTAATACGACTTTGGAGTAGAGAGATATTAACATTTTCGTACAGGGGTGCACACTATTACGGGAACAGTGTGCTTAGTCGGGTTTAGTTAAAATTTCTTTATTTAAGTCAATTTTTGAAACAGAAACTCCTGCATTTTATCCTCTCCAAAACAGAACCTAAAACCTAGGGATTTCCTCTCAAACTCCTCCCATCCATCTAGCCAATGATAACAACAATTTAGTCATCCTCAAGATGGAGAACACCATGGTAACTTCGGAATCGTGAATTCTTTGGTGTTTCACTTTTCATACAAGACTCCGCCTTGAAGTAATTTTGAATTTTGAGTAATTCTGGTCATGTAAGATATGATTTAACTTCCTCTTTGATCTTTGTAAACTTCTACCATAAGAATTCTTAAGAAATAGTTGAAACCTCTATAGAAATATTCTTGATTGTTTTTAGAAACCTCTCTTAATATGACTTGATTGTTGGGGCTGTTCTATATGGTTTTATTGTGTTGTTTGGATCTATGAAAACATGGATGGATTCATGTCGATGAGGAGATGTTGTAAAGTAAAAATTTGGTGGTGTGTTGGAGGAAATTAAGCTACAAAACAGTCTACAAATTTATGCCCGCAAGTTATTCGCTTAAATGTCTAAATGAAGAATTATATAAGATATGAGCTTGAATTTGATATTTAATGGTTCGTATTATGTAGGAAATCATTCCTAAGGCTTTCGAGGTCTCGGAAACCGTATATAACTCCATCGACTAGGTATGTAGGGCTTTTGCTATACTTTTCGGCATGACTAGAATTCGAATACACGTTTATCGAATTGTTTCATCGGATTTGAGTTATTTCACCTTCAACTAATAAAGATGCTTAGACGTGATCCTTTCTCATAGATTGCTTACTTCAGAGAATATCTATGAATTCTCGGTTTTCCTTGTTCCTTACTTAAAAAGAACTAGAGCCTTTTTACTCGTTCTCCTTTCGACGTTCATATAAATCTTGAATAAGTAACACTTACTTCAAAGGTACTCATAATACATAACTCTCATGTTCTTAGTACTTGCTAGCTCGTAGTTGAAAAATTAAATATTGTTGCGACAACCATGATAGTAGGGGAATAATGATGATAGGTCACTTCGACTCTTCTTAGAATACATCTTTTAAGGTTAGTTTTGCATTGCACTTATATAATTCCTGATTTAATATATGTATGTATTTACTTTATTTACCGAGCCGCACTATAGACGGCCGGGTATGACACCTATTGTGTAACCACTGATCAGTTGGGATTACCGAGCTTCAAGTGGCCGGATACGATTCTACCGAGCCTTTATTATGGCCGGGTACGTTATGGATATTGTAGCCCCACAGAGGAATTTATTATTATATAATGTAATATATTATAAGTAGCGATAGTGAGCGAAGATTCCACGAACATACATTTATGTCCATGTTGAATTTTTGTTTCCTATCGAGGCTAGTTTCAGAATTCAAATTGTCTCTATATCTCTTCTCTTAATAATTACATTTTTCATGTTACACTTGTCGCCCTACATATTCAGTACATATTTTGTACTGATGCCTTTTTATGCGCTGTGTTCATGCTCACAGGTTCAGATAGACAGAGCGGCGTGCCTCCTCAGTAGGACCCCCAGGATCAGCGTTGGGTTTCGCACTCCACTTCTTCGGAGTTGTTGACTTTGAGTCCATAGGTACTATTACAGATGTTTATGAGTAGTGTTGGGCATGTCGGGGTCCTTGTCCCGTCCTATTGAGATTGTCTTACACTCTTAGAGGCTTGCAGACTAGCGGACATTGCATGTATATTTTTTTGTATGGCCCTATCGGTCTTCTGGATAGCTGTCAATATATATATTTTGTATGGCCCTATCGGTCTTCTGGATAGCTGTCAATATATATATATATATATATATATATAAAACTCTGTGTGTGTGCGTGTGTGTCGTTTTGGGCTCTTCTACCTGCAGGTTATTATATTTCAGATCATATCTCATGGTTGGTTCGCTCGGGCCTTCGGGCATCGGGTGCCAGCCACACCTCCCAAGATTGGGGTGTGACATACTTGGTATCAGAGCAGGTCAGTCCTAGGGAGTCTGCAAGCCGTTTCTAGTAGAGTCTTGTTTATGGTGTGTTGTGCACCACACTTATAAACATGAGGCTATTGGGCATTTAGGATTATTACTTTATTCTTGATCTATATCGTGCAATAGTGCCCAATCATAAGTGTTCATTCCTAATTCTCTTTTTGTTTACCTTCTCAGTGATGCCTAATAATACGAGACGACAAGTGGCTATGAAATTTATTCAGAGGCTGGATGAGGAGGCGGGAGAGGGCACAAGTCAGGTCCCACCTGCTAATGTAGATCAACATGAGCCACAGAATGAGGCTGATTCTCAGGCTTCTGGGGCAGCACCCTCACCACCCCCGGAAGGGCGCAGAGGAGCTAACGTACCTCCAGTCCCTCTCCCAGTTGTTCCTGATCAGGACCTAGACATGCGGAGTGCTGTACTATTGCTGACTTGAATAGTGGCCTCCTAGGCCCAACACCAAACCCTCGGTATTACTGATAGGTCCGTGAGTGCGAGAGTTTGAGACTTTATCAACTTGGATCCTCCAGTATTTACAGGGGTTGATCCTAATACTGATCCACAGGATTTTCTGGATCTTATGCAACAGACCTTACAAATTATACATGCCACATATGTTGAGTCAGTGGAGTTTACTTCTTATAGACTACGTGATATTGTTGTGACATGGTATGAGACTTGGAAGCAGACTCGAGGGCCTAGTGTGCCGCCAGTGACATGGAAGGAGTTCTCTGAGGCATTTTGACAGCAATATTTGCCAATTGAGCTTCGAAGAACCCGACGAGATAGGTTCTTACACCTAGAACAGGGTAATATGAGCGTTCAGGAATATAGCATGCAATTCAACTCTTTAGCTAGGTATGCTCCTACGATTGTTGCTGATATGAGTGATCGGGTACACCCGTTTTTAGTGGTTTGGGGGCACACTTGATAAATGAGTGCACTACAGCTTCTCTAAACCAAGGAATGGATATTTCCCGTATTCAACCATATGCACAGGGTCTAGAGGATCGCAAGAGGCAACAACAAGCCAATCGAGAGCATGATAGAAGCCAGCAGAAGAGGGCGCGGTTCACAAGTAACACATGAGATATTTGAGGTGGATTTAAGCCACAGTTTCCTAGGCGTCTATCTTATCCGGTAGCCAGTGCACTACCACAGTTTCAGGGACAACGACATGATCGAACCACTTATTCTGGTCCAGGTCAGAGTTCACGGACCCTAGGTCCACAGCTTAGAGGCGAGTTCAGTCAGATGAGGACTCAGTTTCCCAAATGTGATCGATGTGGCCGAAATCATTTTGGACCATGTCGCCAGGGTTCTGATGCATGTGGACAACCAGGTCATATTATGAGACATTGTCCTATGATAGGCGAAGGGGGTATGGCTCAGCCGATGGCATCTGCAGGGGCTTCTTCTTCTTCGGTACGTCCTCCTCGGCAGAGTATGCAGTCATCTCTGGATGTGGTTACATGTATACTATCAGTCTTTTCTATCGATACATATGCCTTGATAGATCCTGGTTCTACATTGTCATATATCTCCCCCTTCGTTGCTAGTAAATGGGATAGAGAGCCTGAATTGTTGCATAAGTCATTCTAGGTATCTACGCCAACGGGTGAGTCGGTTGTAGTTAGACATGTATATCGAAGTTGCGACATGAAAATTCATGACCGCCATATGTTAGCTGATTTGCATAAGCTAGAAATGGTTGATTTTGATATCATTATGGGTATGGATTGGCTGGCTTCTTGTTATGCCAATGTAGATTGCCGGACAAAGATTGTTCGTTTTAATTTTCCAAGTGATCCTATTATTGAATGGAAAGGTGATGCTGCAGTGCTTAAGGGGATGTTTATTTCTTACCTTAAAGCTCGAAAGATGATTTTGAAAGGTTACATATATCATTTGGTACGAGTGCATGATATAGAGGTGAAATCTCCAACCCTTCAATTGGTTCCCCTCGTGAATGAATTTCCCGATGTATTTCCTGATGAACTTCCTGGTCTTCTTCCTCCAGAAAGAGGAATTGACTTTTCTATTGATGTACTTCCAGATACTCAGCCAATATCTATTCCTCCATACAGAATGGCTCCTGCTGAGTTAAAAGAATTGAAAGCCCAGTTGAAGGTTCTACTGAATAAGGGCTTTATTAGGTCCAGTATTTCTCTCTGGGGTGCACCAGTGCTGTTTGTTCGTAGAAGGATGGATCGTTAAGAATGTGTATTGACTATCGTCACCTCAACAAAGTGACTATCAAGAACAAGTACCCCTTACCCAGAATTGATGATTTGTTTGATCAGTTGCAAGGTGCCAAGTATTTCTCAAAGATTGACCTTCGATCTGGCTATCACTAGTTGCGAGTTAAGGAAAGAGATATTCCAAAAACGGCTTTACAGACTAGATATGGCCATTATGAATTCCTTGTGATGTCTTTCGGTCTTACTAATACGCCATCAACTTTCATGGATTTAATGAATCGAGTTTTCAAGCCATTTCTAGATATATTTGTAATTATTTTCATTGATGATATTCATGTATATTTTCGATCAGAAGCAGAACATGAGGATCATTTGCATGTGGTGTTTCAGACTTTGAAAAATCAGAAATTATATGCTAAATTCTCCAAATGTGAATTTTGGTTGAATTCAGTGGCTTTCCTTGGGCATATCGTTTCCGATGAAGGTATTAAGGTAGATGGTCAGAAAATTGAAGCAGTACAAAATTGGCCTAGACCCACAACTCCTACGGAAGTTCGTAGTTTCTTGGGCTTAGCTGGTTATTATCGGAGATTTGTGGAGAACTTCTCTTCTATTGCTGCTCCCATGAAAAAATTGACACACAAAGCCGTTAAGTTCCAATGGTCTGATGCATGTGAAAGGAGCTTTCATGAGTTGAAGAAACGCTTAACATCAGCACCTGTTCTAGCACTTCCTGAGGGATCTGAAGGTTATGTGGTATATTGTGATGCATCTAGGGTTAGATTGGGATGTGTTCTAATATAGCATGGCAAAGTTATTGCATATGCTTCGAGGCAGTTGCGGAAGCACGAACACAATTATCCGACTCATGACATTGAGTTAGCAGCCGTTATATTTCCCTTAAAAATATGGCGTCATTATCTTTATGGTGTTCATGTGGATATTTATACAGATCATAAAAGTTTACAATATATATTTAAGCAGAAAGAGTTGAACTTGAGACAAAGGAGGTGTCTTGAATTGCTGAAGGACTATGATGTGGATATTTTGTACCATCCGGGCAAAACGAATGTGGTAGCTGATGCGTTGAGTCACAAATCCATGGGCAGCTTGAAGCATGTAGAAGCTAGGAAATTAGAAATGACTAAGGAGATATATCGATTGTCCAACCTGAGTGTGCGTCTATATGATAGAGGTGATCAGGGTGTAGTAGTCCAAAATATTACGAGGTCATCACTGGTAGTTGAGGTAGAAATGTGTCAATTTGAGGATCCAGAGCTAGTCAAGATTAAAGAAAGCATCCCTTTTCAGAAGAAGCAGTTGCTCGAGCAATCTGATGATGGAATTCTAAAATATAAGGGCCGATGATGTGTACCTAATGTTGGGGAGCTTCGTAAGCAAATTATGACAAAGATGCACCAGTCTCGGTACTCAGTTCATCCTGGTTCAACTAAAATGTATCATGATCTTCGTCAGCTATACTGGTGGAACGACATGAAGAAATATATAGCCACATTTGTGGCTCAGTGTCCCAACTGCCAACAGGTTAAAGCTGAACACCAGAAACATGGAGGGTTACTTCAAAATATTGAGATTCCAGCTTGGAAATGGGAATCGATTAGTATGGATTTCATTTCAGGATTGCCCAATTCTCGCCGGAAGTTCAATTCAATTTGGGTCATTGTAGATAGGCTGATGAAATCAGCTCACTTTCTCCCAGTTAGGGCCACTTATTCAGCTGAAGACTATGCAAGACTGTATATCAAGGAAATAGTTTAGCTACATGGAGTTCCGCTTTCTATTATATCTGACAGAGGTGCCCAATTTACAGCTAATTTCTGGAGGTCTTTTCAGGAAGGTTTGGGTACTCTTATTAACCTCAGTACAGCCTTTCATCCGCAGACCGACGGACAAGCCGAACGTACTATTCAGACGCTCGAAGATATGTTGCGAGCTTGTGTCTTAGACTTCAAGGGAAGTTGAGAAGATCATTTATTATTGAGTTTGCCTACAATAACAGTTATCACGCCAGTATTCAGATGGCACCCTATGAGGCACTATATGGGAGGAAATGCAAATCTCCTATTGGCTAGTTTGATATTGGCGAGACAAATTTGCTAGGACCCTAATTGGTACAGCAATCTGTAGAAAAGGTAAAGTTGATCCAGGAAAGGTTGCGTACAACTCAAAGTCAACAGAAATCATATTTAGATAGCCGTCGTCGAGACTTGTAATATGCTTTGGGAGACTGGGTATTCTTGAAAGTGTCGCCTATGAAGGGTGTAATGAGATTTGGCAAGAAGGGAAAACTTAGCCCTAGATATATCGGGCCATATCAGATTGTTCAGAGAATTGGGCGAGTAGCCTATAAACTTGACTTGCCACCGGAATTAGACGCAATCCATTCGGTATTTCACGTTTCCATGCTTCCCAAATTTTTAGGTGATCCTTCTTGCATCAGCCCTATTGAGGATATTCAAGTTACCGAGGACTTTTCATATGAAGAAATACCTGTTGCCATTCTTGACCATCAAATCCATAAGCTACGGACTAAAGAGGTAGCCTCAGTAAAAGTACTTTAGAGGAACAATAATGTAGAGAAAATGACATGGGAGGCCGAGGAGGACATGAAGTCTAGATAGCCTCATTTATTTGAGTCTTCAGGTGGTATGCTTGAGACAAATATGACAGGTGTTACACATATATCAACCAGTGACAGCTGAGGTAATTAAGGTATGGCTAACCTTCTTCTTCTTCTTATTATTATTGTATAAGTAAACAGTCATGTGGGGCCAAGTTGATGTTATTATGATGATGTGTAGACCTGTGTGGCCTTGGATATGTACGTTTGGACTGATGACAGGTTTTAGATAGTCCTATATACAGGGGAAACTTTGGCAAAATTTTTATAAAAAAAAATTTCCAGAAGTTAGGTTAACCGCTAACATTCGAGGACGAATGTCCTTAAGGAGGGGAGAATGTTACACCTTGTGTATTCGGCGTTATCATGCTATAAAGGGGATAATTCGATAGGAAGATAATTTATATGAGATATTTAAATGATGCAATAGTTATACGTTAAGATTGGAAGTCATTTGAGTTGTGATTAAAAATTCGACAAAGATCGCGACAAGTTACGGGATTTAGATTTCATTGGAATTTGGATAAAATGTTGATGAGGTTTTCTATCAATATACTGGAGTTATGGTTTGTTCTACCTACCAAATTGAAAGTATATGAGTCTAATTTCCAACGTAATAAACCGTTTATTAATATGACTTCGGAATAGAGAGATATTAACATTTTTGTACGGGGGTGCACACTGTTACGGGAACAGTGTGCTTAGTTGGGTTTAGTTCAAATTTCTTTATTTAAGTCAATTTTTGAAACAGAAACTCCCGTGTTTTATCCTCTCCAAAACAGAACCTAAAACCTAGGGATTTTCTCTCAAACTCCCATCCATCTAGCCAATGATAACAACAATTTAGTCATCCTCAAGATGGAGAACACCATGGTAACTTCGGAATCGTGAATTCTTCGGTGTTTCACTTTTCATAGCAAGACTCCACCTTGAAGTAATTTTGAATTTTGAGTAATTCCGGTAACATAAGGTATGATTTAACTTCCTCTTTGATATTTGTAAACATCTACCATAAGAATTCTTAAGAAATAGTTGAAACCTCTATAGAAATATTCTTGATTGTTTTTAGAAACCTCTCTTAATATGACTTCATTGTTGGGGCTGTTCTATATGGTTTTATTGTGTTGTTTGGATCTGTGAAGATATGGATGGAGTCATGTCGATGAGGAGATGTAGTAAAGTAAAAATTTGGTGGTGTGTTGGGGGAAATTAAGCTACAAAAGAGTCTACAAATTCATGCCCTCAAGTTGTTCGCTTAAATGTCTAAATGAAGAATTATATAAGATATTAACTTGAATTTGATATTGAATAGTTCGTATTATGTAGGAAATTATTCCTAAGGCTTTCGAGGTCTCGGAAACCGTATATAACTCCATCAACAAGGTATGTAGGGCTTTCGCTATACTTTTCGGCATGACTAGAATTCGAATATACGTTTATCGAATTGTTTCGTCGGATTTGAGTTATTTCACCTTCAACTTATAAAGATGCTTAGACCTGATCCTTTCTCATAGATTGCTTACTTCAGAGAATATCTATGAATTCTCGGTTTTCCTTTTTCCTTGCTTAAAAAGAACTAGAGCCTTTTTACTCGTTTTCCTTTCGACGTTCATATAAATCTTGAATAAGTAACACTTACTTCAAAGGTACTCATAATACATAACTCTCATGTTCTTAGTACTTGTTGGATCGTAGTTGAAAATTAAATATTGTAGCGACAACCATGATAGTTGGGGAATAATGATGATAGGCCACTTTGACTCTTCTTAGAATACGTCTTTTAAGGCTAGTTTCGTGTTGCACTTATATAATTCATGATTTAATGTATGTATGTATTTACTTTCTTTATCGTGCCGCACTATAGACGACCGGGTATGACACCTATTGTGTAACTACTGATCAGTTGGGATTACCGAGCTTCACGTGGCCGAGTATGATTCTACCGTTTATTATAGCCGGGTATGTTATGGATATTGTAGCCCCATAGAGGGATTTATTATTATATAATGTAATATATTATAAGTAGCGATAGTGAGCGACGATTCCACGAACATATATTTATATCCATGTTGAATTTTAGTTTCCTATCGAGGCTAGTTTCAGAATTCAAATTGTCTCTATATCTCTTCTCTTAATAATTACATTTATCATGTTACACTTGTCCCCCTACATATTCAGTACATATTTCGTACTGACGCCTTTTTATGCGTTGTGTTCATGCCCACAGGTTCGGATAGATAGAGCGGCGTGCCTCCTCAGTAGGACCCCCAGGATCAACGTTGGGTTTCGCACTCCACTTCTTCTGAGTTGCTGACTTTGAGTCCATAGGTACTATTACAGATGTATATGAGTAGTGTTGGGCATGTCGGGGGCCTTGTCCCGGCCTGTTGAGATTGTCTTACACTCTTATAGACTTGCAGACTAGCGGTCATTGCATGTATATATTTTTTTTGTATGGCCCTATCGATCTTCTGGATAGCTGTCATACTGTTGTTGCAGCCTTGTTGGCCTAGGTTATATATATATGTGTGTGTCGTTTTGGGCTCTTCTACCTGCAGGTTATTATATTTCAGATCATATCTCATGGTTGGTTCGCTCGGGCCTTTGGGCATCGGGTGCCAGCCACACCTCCCAAGATTGGGGTGTGACACATCTAGTTGCTTACTCACATCTTATCTATATTTACTTCCACGTGTCGGCTCGTCGAGCATTCACCTGTTGTTTACCAATTTTATCCCATACAATTAGTCCCCCTACTTTTCGGTGACAAAACTTATGGAAGTAGATAAGTCCCTTTTATTGGTGGAAAAGTTTCTGAACAGTTTCTTATACTTGAAAGGACGCACGTCTCCTTGCATTTAATGAGCCGCCACGCGTTATCTCCTGATTCGACAAATATTTTCACTAGTTTTCGAGGTAATCATGACCATAAACTATGCCGCCTATAAGCTTCTCCACTACTCATCACTTTTACCTCACTTTTACGAACTCTTCTTCGAATTTACTTAGAACCTTACTGCAAAACCTTTGTTTCTATGTAAAACCTTCTTGGCCAAAATTTCCTACCACTATGTCTACTATTGCTTCTGCCCTCGGAAACTCTGATTTTCTAATAGGTGGTGGCCTCTCTAAAAAGGATAAGACTAGGAGCCCATTTGAATTAGCTGATTTGAAATAGCTGATAAGTATTATGTGCTAAAAAGCATTTTTAAGTGCTGAAATTGTTACGTGTTTGGATACAAGTGCTGAAACTGATAATAAATTGCTGCAGTATTTGATAAAAAAAGTGCTCATAAGCTCTTTTTCTGTGAATAACCTTAGAACTGTTTACATTTATAAGGGCAATTTCTTAAAAATTTTAGATTCCAGATCGATTCAAATACAAAATATTCTATTTGTCATTTTATTTTAAATACACCAAAAATTTGATGTCTTTATTTATTACATACAGTTCAAAGATTAATACACAATCACATAGATATAAGTATGCAAAGAAATAGAGAATTTGCTTATCTTAAATAGTCAATGAGAATTGCAAACTTGAAGAGGTGGAGGGTGGGGGTGGAGGGTTTAGGTTGAATACTTGAGACGGTGAGTATTGATGTAGGAGTTTTGTTCTAAATTTTTTTTTTTTAAGGATAAAATAGTAAAAATCTTGGTTAAACTAAAAGTGCTTATTAGCTAAATATTCATAAGGTGGGGGTGACCAGTTTATGACTTTTGGCTTATTTTTGGCTTATAAGCACTTTTTTACCAAACGCGTAAATAAACCGAAAAATACTTATAAGCTAGTTTGACCGGCTTATAAGCTTAGCCAAACACCCACTAAACACCCACTAAGGAAGCTGATGCCGAGCCTCCTACCGTCAATACAATCATACCTTCTCAACTCCACTCCCAGTTGGACCTTCATAAATATTTCAGATTCATGCCTTTTTAATCCCTTCACTGGTAATACTACTCACTGAATCTTAGCCAAGCTCTACTAGTTTTTATTCTGAGGAATGTAAATACGATTTGCTGTCATGCTTGGTCCAATCAATGGTTAGTACGAAGTAGTAATTAAAGTTTATGAAATATTGTCAGTTTGTTATAATAGTTTATGCTTGTTGAATGTATAACTTTAACATCCTATCTGCAGAAGTTTTTAGTCATGAGCTCATTTATTTTGTGAAATTTGAAAAACAGCAGGAGTTTACACCCATTTGGTAGAATATTGGAACATTAAGTTGAATTCTAACATAAGGGGGAAAAATGGAAAGAACTCAGCTTTCAACAGAATATTTCTGCAAAATCAATAAATCCTTATTACGTGATTACAGTTGCATTAGAATGAATACAAGGGTTAAGCTTGAGCTTAACTTGTGCAATATGAAGGCAGGGATCAGGCTGAATAATTATAGTTTGATTCCAGCTGCCTTCCAACAACAGAAACCTAAATGGAAATCTTCTTTACAAGCCTCCTTATGTGCATTGTCTTCGTCCGTTATTTGTGGACAATATGTGTTTCTAGTTGTATGTGAAAGTTATACATGATCTCTTTATACCTGGTGGCTGATAATTTTGGAATTCTCTGGAGATTTGTGTAGTTGACATAATAAAGTCCAAATCTTAGGCTATATCCATTTAGCCACTCAAAGTTGTCGAGAAGGGACCAAACAAAGTACCCCCTTACATCTGCACCTTCCCTGATTGCATTTGCCAACGAATTTAAGTAGCTATGCATATAGTTCACTCTATGAACATCGTTCAAGGTATCCGTTATTGAAGGATTCAGATTCTCGTTCTCAGCAATTCCTGCAACATTGCCAATTATGTCATTAGTTGCATCTCAACAGATCAAATTGCATTCGTTCAAGTTATTGGTTGATAAAACTGCGTCTCACTTCTAAATGACAAGGATGTGAAATTTCATTTCATCTTACCATTTTCGGTGATAACCATCGGAGTATTGTTGAATCTGTCCTTCATGTACATCACAATCTTTTTCATCCCTTGTGGGTACAGAAAGAGCCAGTCGACTTCAGTCTGATTCATTTAAAAGTTTGGAAAAAATGAAAGAATATCAGCAATGCACAAAGTGCTAGTAATAGTATGCAGAGTGGGTTAAAAGATGAGGAATACTAAAGTATTAAAGATGAGAAAACATACAGGTTGCCCAATGTCGACACCATCTTTTTGTGTAGTAACAAAATAGGAACCCTCTGACCAAGTGTTTCCATGTTCACAGGCAGTATATAAGCAATCTTTGATATATTTAGCCGTATAATAATTGATGCCAATGAAATCTAGGCCGTAACTCAACTTGCTCAAATCATTCACTGAAAAGTCTGGCAGATTAGATCCCAGAATTTCTACCATTTCTTTAGGATATCTTCCTAATATAATAGGGTCTAAAAACCTGCAAAGGGGTACTCAGGCAAAGAGCATTATTTTCTGCTCTGATGCCCATGAAACCGGACTGTAGAACTGTCCTACTGATAAAGAAGGCTTACCAATTGACATAGAATGATCGAGCTCTCTGAGTTGCAGCTATGTCTTCTGAGGAATTGCTATAAGGTTCATACCATTGGATATCCAAAGAAATTCCAATCATGCCTCCTTGTCTTTTCTGAATACCAGCATAAAACAGACTACGTTAGTGATAATTCTATGGTCTTCTAACGAACTTACATTGTCAGGATTGGTTGAAAAGGAAGAGAGTCCCAAAGTAGTTGGGCTTAGTGCTGTTATAGTAATTGATAGATAGGGGAGGAGGGAGTGTCCAAGCATAACCTTTTTTCCTGAGAATGGTGTCCAAAAGCATAAATTTTCGAGCTGTAGTTTTCTAAATATACCATTTTCCTGATTTATTTCCGCCACAATTGCTAGACACTTACAATGATATCTTGTTTTTCTTAGTGTTCCTTCTAGTTTTGGACTAAATTGGTAATCCTTATTTGGAATAATTCTGCAACATAATGTCATGTTGAGAGTTGACACGGTGATGGGGAAAGGGGATGGAGCCATCGAAAGAACCTGATATCTTGTACGGTAAATGCTGACAGCAGCTGCATGAGATAAAATCATATTATGAGCTGCAATGAAGGGCTCCCTTTCAGAATCCCCAGCACTACAATTCCCAAATATACCAGAGCATCGAGCTGGAGGGTAAATCCCCGTCCTATAGCCACGATCAGCCATGAGGTTAGGCTCATTCAGGGTAACCCACTGTTTGACTCTGTCACCAAAATTTTTGAAGCATATGTCTGCAAAATAGCTGAAATCATCCCTGAAACACAATCCCACCAACACGAGTGTAACTTGTTCATCATTATAGTGTTTTGAATGAATCTACGGCTACCTTAAAGTATTAAGATAGGACCAGCTACTTACTGTATTCGTGAACTTAGCCAACCACCATATCTGTCCTCAAGTTCTTGTGGTATATCATAATGTGTTAATGTGACAAACGGTTGGATCCCTTAATTCACACCACAAATTTACTTAGCTACACTTTAGATTATCATCTATCGATAGCTTAAAACTGTTAGCTACAGAAGCAGAGCTAACCTTTCTGTAGGAGTGCATCAATGAGCTTATTATAGTGCTCAATTCCGGCCATATTAACATCTCCAAATATTCCCTCTTGAGTCAAATTTACAATCAACAAAAAAAAAGATTGTTAATGCAAATGGCAAAAAGGAGTTTATTTGTTGAAGATGAAGGAAAGAGAGTAGTGACAAATATAACTTACTGGGCAGAATTCTTGCCCATGAGATAGAGAAACGATAGCTATTCACACCCATATCTGCCATAAGCTTGACGTCCTCCTGTTTTTATTTTATTACAAAATATAAGAATTCTTTAATTTCATGCTTTGCTAATACTTGGTCTAACATTCGCTCAAACTCTTCTGGAACTCCTTGACCTCTTACAAAACCAAATGTTGCAAACCAGTCTTGCTATATTGCAAATCTTCCTCATCCTAAGATGGTTTAATCAGCTTTGAAAGAAGCAACAAAACATATGGGCTTATTTGCTGTGGCGAATATAGAAGTTTTATAAAGGGTGTTCAATATTTACTATATATCTATAAAGAGTAATTTTTAACTTATATACATAGTATAATATTTTATATACTTAGTGTAATCTTCTGATGATCGAACACCCTTCACTCTATGCGGTTACGCCACTGCTTATCTGCTTTCATATGATGTTGACAAACTGAGACCAGTTTTAACTTTAGATCCTAATTTACAAAGATAGATCTGATCTTGCCAACACAAATTAGGCTGTTCCCTTTTCTTCTCAGGATCGAGTTTCTTGAATGATGATCTCCAAAAGTCACAAGTTGCGCTCAATTGTTAAGTACTTCCAGTCTAGTTTATTGTTGTGTGAGCAGCATTTCATAATACACTGACAACTTTTTGATTTTCAGTAGGCCAAATAACGCGTTGTTTGGATGGTTGTTTCCAGTTGTATTGTATTGTATTGTTACCCCAGATACAATGTTTGTTTTGATTATTAATATAAAACTGATTGTATCGTATTGTTAAATTCATTGTTCCGGAACAATGAAAAACCTCATTTTGTGAAACAACCAAATCGGTGTGATGGAATTGTTTCGTATTTTACTTTCCAATTACGCCCACACTTATTATTCTATATTATTCTACACTTATTATATTCACCTAGCGACAAAATACTTGTTAAATTCGGTTCAGCTACTACTAAAACAAACCAGCAACAAATACTTTTTATCACACAAGCAACACATAATTAATAGAAAAAAATTACCCTTCGAAATTTTGTTGTTGTTGTCTATTTTGTTTTATCCTTAGTGTATGCTATATATCAGAGATTCACTAGCTTAACTAATTAAAATTTATATTATGTATTCATTATTGGTTAATAGCTAGTTAAAGAAAATATTATTCTTTCAGATAAGGATCGTCAAGATTATCAACACAAATTTTATAACTCCCTATATATATTCATACATTTGTTTTTAGTAACTCCCTATTTATAAAAAGAAAATACCTGTTTTAGTATGTTCGTATATTTGTTTTTTCTATATGCATATCTTGTTTAAAATAAATGAGGGTATTTTAGTAAACTTAACCAAACAATAAAGATGTTATTTAACAACACCAAATGATACAGTCTATAACGTTGTCTCCATCAAAACGATACAATACAGTACAGTAGAATATAATACAATACATTATAAAACGATGGGGAACAATAATCCAAACATAGTGTTAGTTTTGCTTAAACCATATGGTTAACTACAATGTCCCTCACTATAGATCCATATCAACTGGTCTGGCTTCCCCCCACCCTCACCCCACTCCACCCCACCCCACCCCAAAGGAAAACTAGTGTAATACAGATTATGCAAGCTTTTGTTGGTGCAGAGTATTACTACACTAACCATTTATTTGTATAATGGACACGAGCTTAGTACAAATATAGATTTCGACCAGTTCAAGCTGAAGGTAGTCGGTGCAGGTGTACCCGCTCGCCTGCCAATAGAGTGAATCTGACACTAGGTGGAAAGTAGGGGCCGGGTTTGAGCCCTTAAAATGCTAAGAAGCCAGTACTCCCTGTTCAAGGGGCCTATGACAGGTAAAGGAAAGCAAAAAAATCAAATCCAGCAACCACATATTTTGTTATTTCATCCACAACTTTAGTAGCTCCAGTATATTCTGGTTATGGAACAGCAAATATAGTACTACAATTATCTCATAAGTTACAAAGAAATCCTCATACAGGTAGAACAAAAGACAATGACTACATTGGATATCCCAAAAATGTACAAACATTAGCTTGTGAAAGAAAGCAGAGGGTCTCTATTTGTACCCACACACTAGCAGTATCTAACTATTTGTTTCACAAGACAAACAGGTAAAAATATACTCCTGTTATGAAATAAAGATTGTAAACTAAAAACAAGTATAGAGAGAAACTGATATATTATTCGAATTCAAACTGATGTACATAATAAACTGAAAACTCTTCTATTTATAGAAGAAAGGAAGCTGCTGTGTAAGCTGCTACTGCAAGCTGCTGTGTAAGTTGCTACTGTACCAGATATGGATAATCTTATACTGAGAGTAATATTTATCCATAACGGGGTACTAAAAGGATAAGCTCATTATACCAGATATGGATAATCTTCTACCGGGGTAATGTTTATCCATAACCAGGTACCGAAGTGATAAGCTTCTTCAGGAGACTTATTTATTATAGAGTACTAAATAGATAAAAATATTTACGGCGGAGCCCTATATGGATAAACTTCTTCAGGAAGCTTATTTACAACGGAGTATGAAAATCCATAATATAATATATTTATAACACTCTCCCTTGGATGTTAATTAAAAGATAATGTGCCTCATTAAAACCTTACTAGGAAAAACCACGTGGGAAAAAAAATCTTAGTGAAGGAAAAAGAGTACACATATTTAGTAATACGCATTGCTAGGTGCTTCATTAAAAACCTTATAAGGAAAACCCCATGGGAAAAAAACCTTAGTAAGGAAAAAAGAGTGCATCGCGTATTTTACTCCCCCTGATGAAAACCTTGCTTCAAATATTTGAGTCTCCGCATTCCAATTTTGTATACCATCTTCTCAAATGTTGAAGTTGGCAAAGATTTAGTGAATAAATATGCTGGATTATCACTTGAACCGATTTGTTGCACATCAATATCACCATTTTTCTGAAGGTCGTGTGTGTAGAACAATTTTGGTAAAATGTGCTTCGTTTTGTCTCCTTTTATAAATCCCCTCTTCAATTGGCCTATGCACGCAGCATTGTCTTCGTATAAAATTGTGGGTCTTTTCTTACCTTCCAAACCACATTTTTCTCGAATAAAATGAATTATTGATCTCAACCATACGCATTCCCTACTTGCCTCATGAATAGCTATTATCTCAGCATGATTTGAAGTAGCAACAACAGATTGCGTACCCGGTTTGAGATCGAGCTTTATAGTTATCAGATAAATAACCTTCATCTGCATAACCAACAAGATCTGCACTATCTTTGTTAGCATAAAACAAACCCATATCAAGAGTTCCCTGTAAATATCGTAACATATGCTTAATCCCGTTCCAATGTTTTCGTGTAAGAGAAGAACTGTATCTTGCTAGTAAATTAACAAAAAATGCTATGTCAGGCCTTGTAGCATTAGCAAGATACATTAGTGCACCAATTGCACTGAGATAGGGTACTTCGGGACCAAGGAGTTCCTCATCCTCTTCTGGAGGTCGGAACAAATCCTTATCCACTTCAAGTGATTGAACAACCATTGGTGTACTTAATGGGTGCGCTTTGTCCATGTAAAAGCGTTTTAAGATCCTTTCTGTATATGCAGATTGATGGATAAAGATCCCGTTTGCTAAATGTTCAATTTGCAAACCAAGACAAAGTTTTGTCTTTCCAAGATCTTTCATCTCAAATTCTTTCTTAAGATATTCAATTGCCTTTTGGAGCTCTTCTGGAGTTCCAACAAGATTTATGTCATCAACATAAACAGCAAGTATAACAAATTCTGATGCCATTTTCTTTATAAAAATACATGGACAAATAACATCATTTATGTAACCTTCTTTCAGCAAATATTCACTAAGGCGATTATACCACATGCGCCCGGATTGCTTTAAACCGTATAAAGATCTTTGTAATCTAATTGAATAAATTTCCTGAGATTTTGAATTCGCTTCAGGCATTTTAAATCCTTCAGGGATTTTCATATAAATTTCATTATCAAGTGAACCGTACAAATAAGCTGTAACTACATCCATTAGATGTATTTCAAGCTTTTCATGCAGTGCTAAACTGATGAGATATCGAAATGTTATGGCATCCATAACAGGTGAATATGTTTCATCAAAATCGACTCCAGGTCGTTGTGAGAATCCTTGTGCAACAAGGCGAGCTTTGTATCTTTCAACTTCATTTTTATCATTCCTTTTTCGCATAAAAACCCATTTATGACCAACTGGTTTTATACCAGCAGGTGTTTGGACTACTGGTCCAAATACCTCTCTTTTAGCAAGTGACTTCAATTCCGATTGAATTGCCTCTTGCCAATTTGGCCAATCAGATCTTTGTCGACATTCTTCGACAGATCGAGGTTCAAGATCTTCACTATCTTGCATTATATTAAGTGCAACATTATATGCAAAAATATTATCCACCACTATTTCAGATTGATTTAAATTAATCTCATCACCAGTCGAACTTATTAAAAGTTCCTCACTTACATGAGCTTTGGGTTCATTGATTTCTTCAGGAATCTCAGAACTAATCAAATCTCGGGTCTCTTCAGGAGATCCCTTCATAGTATCACTTTGATCATTTGTCGATTTTCTTTTTTGAGGATTTCGATCCTTAGAACCTAAAGGCCTACCACACTTCAGGCGTGCTTTAGGTTCACTAGCTCTCATGCTAGTAGATGGTGCTACTGGGACATCAATCCGGATAGGCACATTCTCTGCAGGGATATGTGACTTAGTTACCCTTTTCAAATCGGTAAATGCATCTGGCATTTGATTTGCTATATTCTGTAAATTGATGATCTTCTAGACCTCCTGATTACAATAGGGGTACGTGGATCAAAGTGAGATAATGATAAAACTTTCCTCTCAATTTCTCTTTTGATTTCCTTTTTCTCTCCCCCTAATTGTGGGAAATTTGTTTCATCAAACCGACAATCTGCAAATCGAGCAGTAAATAAATCTCCCGTCAATGATTCAAGATAGAGAAGAATAGAGGGTGATTCAAACCCAACATATAGTCCTATCCTTCTCTGTTGTCCCATCTTACTGCGCTGTGGTGGTGCTACTGGCACATATACAGCACATCCAAAAATTCGGAGATGGGCAATATTTGGTTCATGACCAAAAACTAATTGTGATGGAGCATATTTATTATAATAGACGGATAAGTGATGTTGCATGCAAGATAGCATGTCCCCAAACAGTAGTGGACAATTTTGTTTTCATAAGTAGTAATCTTGCTATCAATTGTAGGCGTTTAATAAATGACTCTGCAAGTCCATTTTAAGCATGAACATAAGCTGCATGATGTTCAACTTTTATCCCAACTGAAAGACAATAATCATCAAAAGCTTGAGATGAGAATTCTTCAGCATTATCAAGGCGAATAGACTTTATAGGATAATTTGGGAATTGTGCCCTCAATCGAATTATTTGAGCTAATAGCTTTGCAAACGCTAGGTTGCGAGATGATAGTAGGCACACATGAAACCATCTTGAAGACGCATCTATTAAGACCATAAAATATCTAAACAATCCACTTGGTGGATGAATAGGTCCACATATATCTCCATGTATACGCTCTAAAAAGGCAGGGGATTCAATGCCAACCTTCATTAGTGATGGTCTAGTGATCATTTTGCCTTGATAATAAGCATCACAAGAAAATTCGTCATTTGTAAGAATCTTCAGGTTCTTTAATGGATGCCCACTCGAATTTTCAGTAATTCGTCTCATCATTATTGATCCAAGATGGCCTAAACGGTCATGCCAAAGCACAAAAGTATTTGAATCCATAAACTTCTGGTTTACGATAGAGTGTGCTTCAACTGTACTAATTTTTGAATAGTATAAGCCAGAAGATAAAGTTGGTAACTTTTCTACAATGCATTTCTGGCCAGAAATATTCGTTGTAATACAAAGATATTCCACATTCATTTCATCTATTGTCTCAACATGATACCCATTTCGGCAGATATCTATAAAGCTCAACAAGTTTCTTCGGGACTTGGGGGAGCATAATGCATTGTCTATAATAAGTTTTGTTCCCTTAGACAGAAATATAACGGCTCTTCCGGAGTCTTCAATCAAACTTATATTATCAGAAATTGTTGAAACATTTGCTTTTTCCTTATGCAAATAAGAAAAGTATTTCTGATCCCTGAATATGACATGAGTTGTTCCACTATCAATAACACAAATATCTTCATGATTTGTCTTTGATCCAATATTTTGAGGATTATCCATATTCTTCAAAATGACATAAATAAAATATATTATAGTAAACATCATTATCAAAGCATAATTTTTATTTATGTATAACAAACAACAAAAATTAAAATATTTACATTTCTACGGATTCAGCACCGATTTCATGACTTGTTTCTCCTTCTGGGAGTGCAAAGTAATCAGCTACATCCAAATGCATGAAGTCTAAATTATCTTCAGAAATAAAATTTGCTTCAGCATTTTTCTCTGTCTTCTTCAAGGAGGTTTGATAAAGCTCAACCAGGTGCTTTGGCGTACGACAGGTACGTGACCAGGGCCCTTTTCCTCCACATCTATAGCATGCACTTTCTGCATTTGGTGTTTGCACCGCTTCATGCTTTTGTTCCTTCCTTTTCCACTGCTGGTGGCGAGGAGGGTTCTTTGGTGCATTATTATTACCATGATTAGAGTTTCTTCCCTGACCACGGCCATGACCGCGACTAGGGCCATGACCGCGACCACGTCTAGCTTGGTGGAAGTTCGTCTCATTCACTTCAGGAAATGGACAAGAACCAGCAGGTTGGCTTTCATGGTTTTTCATTAATACCCCATTATGTTGCTCGGCTATAAGAAGACATGAGATAAGTTCAGAATACTTTTTAAATCCCATCTCTCGATATTGCTGCTGCAGGAGCATATTCGAGGCATGAAAAGTGGTGAAAGTTTTCTCCAACATATCATGATCAGTCATATTATCACCACATAATTTTAATTGGGAAATAATTCTGAACATAGCAGAATTATACTCACTGATAGATTTAAAATCTTGTAGCCTTAGATGAGTCCAATCATAACGTGTCTGTGGAAGAACGACCATCTTCAGGTGGTCATATCTATCTTTCAAATAATTCCACAGTATGACTGGATCTTTAATAGTAAGATATTCCATTTTCAGGCCCTCATCAAGGTGATGGCGTAGGAATATCATTGCTTCGGCACGGTCTTGGTTTGATGCCTCATTTTTGTCTTTGATGTGTCTGCCGCACCCATCGCATCAAGATGAATTTCACCATCAAGCACCCAAGACATGTAGGTTTTGTCCGATATATACAGGGCTACAAATTCAAGTTTAGAAAGATTTGACATTATATAAAAAAAGAAAGTTCGTACCTCAGATACTTTCAAAGTATTTGCTCGAGATGGCAGAGTCTCGTGCTGATGACGTATTATAAAATAAAGATTGTAAACTAAAGACAAGTATAGAGAGAAACTGATATATTATTCAAATTCAAACGGATGTACATAATGAACTAAAAACTCTTCTATTTATAGAAGAAAAGAAGCTGCTGTGTAAGCTGCTACTCCAAGCTGCTGTGTAAGCTGCTACTGCAAGCTGTTGTGTAAGTTGCTACTGTACCAGATATGGATAATCTTATACTGAGAGTAATATTTATCCATAACGGGGTACTAAAAGGATAAGCTCATTATACCATATATGGATAATCTTCTACCGGGGTAATGTTTATCCATAATCGGGTACCGAAGTGATAAGCTTTTTCAGGAGGCTTATTTCTAATAGAGTACTAAATAGATAAACATATTTACAGCGAAGCTCCATATGAATAAACTTCTTCAGGAAGCTTATTTACAACGGAGTATGAACATCCATAATATAATATATTTATAACAACTCCAGCATTATCCGGTCCTTATTCTTCTCAAAGCCAAATATCAAGGATATTAAAAAGAATTGCTTGTGGGGCTCATAAAATATATTATAGTAATTAATGTTTATCTAAGGAATAGCCACCTATCATATATGTCCTCAATTATTGACAAAATATCACAAAAAACTTCAAATTCCAGTTGTCCTTTCACCTACGTTTCTGGATCAGTTCAAAGTCTACATACTTGATATTATTCCAACTTCATCAATATCAAGAAACTTGTTCAAGCAAAGTTCATTACATTGTAAATTGTGAAAATTTTCAGTCTTAAGTCTTGAAAGATTCCCTAAAAAAAAAATTTGTGAACAATTCTCTATTTGCGATGAACAACCACGGGTTCTATGTTTGCAGTAGAAATTACTGAATTTAAGCTTAAGGAAAAAAAGGAGCTCAATAATCAATGAAATTAAGTACCAAATAACGATTGTACTGATCAACTGCAACATCTCCATTGCTCCCATCCGTAATATGACCTGCAACAAGACCCAAAAATAATAAATTACTCAAGTGCTAATTTGGTACAGTAATAAAATCCGTGTTGAAAACATTGAAAGAAATTGAGATTCTAAAAGTTCACCAGCTTCATGGGTAAAAAGGTCCCAATTATTGAGGCCCTTCCCATCACTGAGGAAAGCTCCTTCATACTGCGGAGGAAACAAGAAAAAGTGGTACCAGAATTTTAAGAAAAAAGATTTGAAAAACAGAATGAGAAAGAAGTTTGAGAAGAACCTGGTAACAAGAAGAGGCTGTTCCAAACAAGAAATTGCTTGAAGATGAAACATGGTTTGGATTTTCTTTGAGAATAAGGTTGTTTGTCTCGTGACATGAAACTATGAAACCAGAAAAGAACATGCAAATTATTGCTAACCAAGAGTGACAAAATATTGCAGGTGCCATGTTAGAAAAGAGGATTACACAGCTTTGTTTAATGACAGTGGAAATAAAATTCACATTCTACAGAGAAGATGAGAACTGGTAGCTTGTACTTCACTTTCAGGTTCAGAAGAAAAAGCATAAAGAAAAGATTGTCACGGTTTTTAAATAGAAAAATGTACTACGTCATTATCTAAAGTGCACCAAATACTAGTTTATGCTACAGTTACTCATGTAGAAATTGGATAGCTACCCTACTTTCCATGTCACAATAAAATTGTTTTTTCTTATTTTACAATCTCCTGGCACAAATATTAGTCAATTTAACGAACTAAATATAGGTTAAAATATTTGTTTCCACCTACCGAGGCATTCAAAGCAAAGACGGATCTAGGATTTGAGCGCAAAGGGGGCACCGTTATCTTTGACATAGATATGTCAGTTAATAACGATAAAATTGGGCCACTAACTCTTTGAAAACTTAATGAATATGAGTCAATAACCGAAAGGATGTTCAAAAATACAAAAATAATTTAGTCAAATAAGATCAAGATTAAAAGTCTATTTAAAGCGATAGATGTTTGCTGCTTTGAAGTGATCCTTGAAAGCCGAAGGGTTTTTGGAGTTTTTAATTATTATTTTGGAATTTTTTTTTGTGAATTACTTAATTTTATACAAAGAAAGTGATAATGTAGATATAAGGATAAAGAAGGTGACTGGCCTTTTGCTAAGGGAATATTTTATCTCCTCCTAGGTACTAGTACTAAATTATTGTTCATTAACTTAGAAAAGATAAATAAAAAAATAAAAAACAAGTTGACCACTAACTACAGGATACTACACTATGTTGAATTCAAAGAGAAAAATAAATAAATAAATATATATATATATATATATAGTGTGTGTATTTTTTTTTTTTTTGCCGAAGCTAGCGGGTTCATGTGACCCCTCTCATGTTCATGTAGATCCGCCTATAATTCAAAGGTCCGACTCAGTGGTCAATAAAATTGGTGTTTTCTTTAAAGACTTATAAGGTTTAGATTCCAGCAAAGATAAAAATGTTAGATGATTTATTTTTCTCTCTGTTGTAGTGGGAGATACTTCTGTTAGTAGAAGATAATATGTATCTCATGGAATGATTAAGGTACGTACAAAGTCCGAAATAACCATTAGAAAATATAATTTTAGAATACATTTTGTAAGAGACGTGCAAAAACTTTAACAAACATATAATATGGATCATATAGAGTAGTTTTTGTTAAGCAAATAAGTGACATTATTATTATTATTATTATTATTATTGAATATTTATTATGATTTTTTGTAATATATAGTACCCCTTTGTCTTAATTAATATGATGTTGTTTGACCGGACATAGATTTTAAGAAAAAAAATATAAAATTTATAGTCTAAAATAAGACATAAATATTTTGTAGCTATAAATCATCTTCGTTGTGAATAACATGAGAAGTTTTATATAGCACCAACTAGTGTGATGGTCAATAAAGTAAAAAAAGAATCATGAAATATCATGTAATTTATTCAATATGAGTGATAGCAGTTACACATTAAAACCCACAACTGGTCAAGTTTTGGAATCGGCAGACGACCTTTTGCTATTTGACTAATATCAAATGGAGACAAATAATTTAGGTTAATCATTCATGTATATCATTTTATACATAATTTCGTGCTTCATCACCTTTGAGTCATCAATCAATCAGGATAAGAAGATTTTTTTAAAACCTGAGAAAAGGCCACTCTTTAATGTTTTGCAATTAGGGGTGTACATAAGCCGGATTGGTTCGGATTTTTCAATTATCAAATCAAACTAATAATGTCGGATTTTTTTAATCTATAAACCAAACCAAACCAACGAAATCGGGTTTTTTAATCTCGGGTTTTCTCTGGGTTTTCGGTTTTTTTTTTTTCCGATAAGTCTTCATAGCATAAATATATAACTTATGCTCCACATACTTTTCTAATCTTACAAGGATACAACTATATAATGTATTTTTCAAGAAAATAATACAATAATATGATATGCGTCATAACATTGTACTAAAATATTCAATAACAAAAATATTAAAATCCATAAAGAAAATATTACTAAGTAATAAGTCATAATAAACATTAACATAATCTAAAAGTACTATATAAGTCATACTTAAATAAGTACAACTATAAATATTAGTTACACAACTAAGCACTAAAGAAAAAGATAAACTAAGTTA
>MU688920.1:0-15100 GCA_026770625.1 Nicotiana glauca | reverse complement strand
ATTGAACAGTGCCACCCGGAAGGACCACTTTCCCCTCCCCTTTATCGACCAAATGCTTGATAGATTAGCTGGCCAGGAACACTACTGCTTCTTGGATGGTTACTCTGGGTATAATCAGATTTCTATAGCCCCAGAGGACCAAGAGAAGACCACTTTTACGTGTCCTTATGGCACGTATGCGTTCAAGAGAATGCCATTTGGTCTTTGTAATGCACCAGCGATGTTTCAAAGGTGTATGATGGCCATTTTCACTAATATGGTCGAGAGGTTTGTAGAAGTATTCATGGATAATTTTTCTATTTTTGGATGTTCTTTCGATAATTGCTTAATGAACCTCGATAAGGTACTTGCTCGGTGTGAAGAGACTAACTTGGTGCTAAACTGGAAAAAGTGTCATTTCATGGTACGAGAAGGTATAGTCTTGGGACACCAAGTGTCCAAAGATGGTTTGCAGGTGGACAAGGCAAAGGTGGAAGCAATTGAAAAATTACCCCCACCGATATCTGTCAAAGGCATCCGTAGTTTCTTGGGCCATGTAGGTTTTTATCGTCGTTTTATTGAAGATTTCTCAAAAATTTCCTCTCCCTTGTGCAGGTTGCTTGAGAAGGATGTTGCCTTTAAATTTGATGATGCCTATCTGAGGGCATTTGAGGAGCTGAAGGGCAGGTTGGTGAAGCACCGATCATAGTTGCTCCGGATTGGGAGCAACCATTTGAACTGATGTGCGGTGCGAGCGACTTGGCTATTGGGGCTATTTTGGGGCAAAGGAGAAACAAGATCTTTCACTCCATTTACTATGCTAGAAAAACCCTAAACCCCGCTCAGATGAACTATACTATCACTGAAAAAGAGTTACTTGCAGTGGTGTGGGCGTTTGACAAGTTCTGGTCATATCTTGTGGGGACCAAAGTCATCGTCTACACAGATCATTCAGCCATCAGGTACTTGTTTGAGAAAAAGGATGCCAAGCCGAGACTGATTCGGTGGATCCTACTGTTGCAAGAGTTTGATTTGGAGATCCGTGATCGTAAAGGAACAAAAAATCAAGTGGCTGATCACCTATCCAGATTAGAAAATCAAAACCATGTGGTAGAAGGGGGTAAAATTAAAGAAACATTCCCGGATGAGCAACTGTTGGCAATCACCTCAAGCACAACTCCATGGTATGGAGACTATGTGAACTTTATTTCAAGTGGGGTGACACCACCATAATTGACACCAGACAATTGAAGAAGGTTCTTGCATGATGTGAGGCTTTACATGTGGGATGAGCCATTCTTGTACCGGCTCTGTGCTGATCAGTTGGTGCGGAGGTGTGTTCTTGAGGAAGAAATAAGCTCCATACTTTATAGCTGTCACTCCTCGCCATATGGGGGTCATCTTGGTGGAGACAGAACCGCTCAAAAAGTGCTGCAATCAGGTTTTTATTGGCCAAAATTGTTCAGGGATACACACGCCTTTGTTAAAATGTGTGACAGGTGCCAGAGAACCGGAACGATAACGAAGAAGCACGAGATGCTGTCACACCTCCTTTTTCACTACACCCCCGGAAGTAGTATAATAAAGGGAGTTTTTCAATTTAAAGGACAATCAAAACGAGATTCATTTATTTAAAGAAATTAGAGTCGCCACTTGGGAGATTTATGGTGTCCCAAGTCACCAGTTTAGAATCCTGAATCGAGGAAAAATTGACTCTGTTTAATAATCTGCGAACCAGAAATCCGAGTAAAGAATTCCGTTAACCCGGGAGAAGGTGTTAGGCACTCCCGGATTCCGTGGTTCTAGCACGGTCGCTCAACTGTTGTATTTGATTTTATTTGATTTTAAAACATGTTCTAACCTATGTGCCTTTTATTAGTAAACCGCTTTTATTTTTATTTTTAATAAGAATTGCAACGTCGTGAAAATGCGTCTCAAACCACGTCACACCAGTGCACCCGTGGTTTTTGACACATTTTGACTTCGTGAGATTTAGATTTGGGTCACATAAATGTGCACCCGTATTTAGGAAGGTAATATTATTAAAATACGCGCCTAAAGCAACTACACGTTTATTATCTTTGGAGAAGACCGTAAAATTTGCTAAACGGTCCTCCCGAGTTCTAAGTATTTTTATAAAACAATTCTTGAGGGCCCCGCATTTTTTAGTTCGATTCGGCGAGGCTCATCTCATTTTATTTAAAGGACAATCCTAAAGTAGCTATGATTTTCTATTTGGTTTTTATCTCTAATAACAAACAAAAGAAAACCTAATTAAACAAAATATGTGAAGGGTCCAACACTGCCTAATTCCGTTCAGAATCGAGCCTAGACGTATGATGGTCCAGGCCCAAACAGCCACCATTCAAAAGGCCTGCCTATGCCCATTTTCGCAGAGGACCTCATTTCGAATCTCTGTACCCACTGCCACATTTCCATCGTTATTTGGCCAAAGTCTACAGCCCAGGCATTTTTGGAAGTCACAAATTTCCCAGTCATTTTTAACTTGATTAATCACTCAAAGCAATACAACTTAAGAGTCATTTTTACATAAATGGAATCATAGCGTTAATACTTGTGAGTCAGTTAGTGAGATGTTTATATAGTAAGCCTCTGATTTATAACAAACTAACTTAAAAAAAACATTGGTTACTCAAAGGTACTATTGACTTTACATGAATTAATGGCTATTTGATTCTGCCTAGTACTTGCAGATTTCAATTGCTAACATGAGTAACTATCGATTCCAGTTTTTCATGAATTCACAATTAAACTTTACCAATCAAACCAAACCAAAACAATTTACTAACTCTAATGCTTACATGTATAAAACAGTCCAAACCACTCAAAACAGTCCTAGGCACAATCCAACTCCAATTAAGCAATTCACATTAGTTACAATTCATACTTAGTAAAGCTAAGCAACTAAAGCAATGGATACAATAAAGTTAAATCCTAAAACTCTTCATGGAAGTGAGAACACAGTAGAACTTCATCAAGCCTCAGAATGTCATTGCATTTTCAATTCATTAAGGAGATTACAACCTCGAACTCGAATGTGTACTGGAAACTGGACAGAAATAGGAAGAAGGAGAGATTAGCAACGACAGTATGCTGCAGATCACAGCAGTCAACAACTGGAGTTCAAATAACACCAACTACGCCAATTTTAACCCAAAAATATGTTGGACAACCCAGAAAGTTTGGAGTAGGACAGAATCAGGGTAAAACAATCACAAACCACTTGAATCCACCCCGAATAAACTCAAAGTTGAACTCAAGCAAACCAGATCAAACTCAGCAACAAAAACAACTAAGCAATCAATGGAACAGTCTGCTTTTCTGATTTTAATGCATTTGATTTGTCTTTTTTTTTTTTTTGATTTTTGAGATTTTCTTACTGTTTTTGGTTTTTTGAATATGAAGAGAGCTAAAATCTAAGATGATTTCTGATCTGAATTTAAATTTTCAGATCTGTAGGGTTCAAGGAATTTTGAAGGGAATTTGAGGCTCCCCAAAACTTTTTGTTAAGGCACTATTTATTGCCTTTTGTAGGCAAAATGAGGGCAGCCCTCAAATTTTATGTTTACCCTATCAGTCCCTACTTTTTTCAGCTTTTATCCCTTATTTTCTAACTTGCTACCCAAGTAACTACCTTTACTGTGCTGAAATGTACACTAAAGTCCTATTCTAAAAGGCCCCAGGGCATTCTTCTACCTATACAATACCTATACTACCCTTGTTTTTATTTTGAAATTACTATTCCTGATAAACCAGCCATTTCTCATGCCTAAACTATCCCTAAAAACTTCTCAAAATTACTGATTCTACCTAAATTTTTAACAGCTATAACCAATCCCCTAAACCAATTCCAAACTAACTAGGACTGATTAATTAAAACTCAGAAATTAACTAATTGAACTAACAAATCACAATTATTCATTCACACAAACTCAATCAGATTTAAAAATTAGGAGACCAGGATCAACAATGCAAAGCTTAGACTAATAGTTGGAACTAAATGAAATTAAACTAACATTTAACCAATAAGCTAACAATTGAACATTTAAACATCAACTCAGAACTAAAAGAAATTGAAATTAACCTAAACATCTAGCTAACAATTAATGGACAGAATTGTATCGAGTCCAAACTAATCAATTAAGACGATTCTGAAATTAAAACTATGATTAACTAGCAGATGACATATGCATCAAACTAAAACAAAACTAAAAACGAGAAGAAAATTCACTGATTGAAACAGATGGAACAAAAGAAGCAAAAGAGGAATTAAACTGTCCTGATAAACAAAATAAAACGTAAAACTAACGGAACACTTACTATAGAACCTGCTCGACCCTGAATTATTCCCAAAATATCGGACTGCATGAACCCTAGATCCAAAAATCCCCAACTCTACTAAGATGCGAGAGATTCTGGCATGGAAATCTTCATGAGGGAGATTAGGGGATTGTGGGGTGCGAATTTGGAGCCATTTGGACAAAGTGTTATTTTGGCCCTGAGCTTCAGACATATATCCGAGAGGGTGGGGTTAGATTCGAAGGAAGCTGGTGGCATGGTTGGAAAGAGGAGATTGAGGAGAGCAATTGGTGTTATTTTGGTCGGGTTTGGTGACCGGCGCCGCCGTGGGTGGCGGAAGTGGCGATGACAGTTTTCAGTATTCGAGATGGCCAAGTGATATTCGAAGGGAAATGATGGTATATCTGTGATGAGGGCGTCGAGGCGGTCTATGAGTGTGAATTTGAGAGCCACCGGAGAAAGTCATGTCTTTTCCGGTGGCGGCGGCGGCGCCGCCGGTGAGGGATGTAAGGGCGGCTGACTAGTTAGGGTTTAGGTGAGAGACAGGGGGGGGGGGTCTGAAGGAGGGGATAAGATTTTCGGACATATATATAAAAAGATCATAGGACTATCTCGTCCATTTGATTAAGAAACAACGACTGTGATTGACTCCTGGAGAACGACGTCGTTTGGACTTATTGAGGAGCCGGACCGGGTCTGGGGGGATTGGGCCTGGTCTCTCAGGGTCATTTGAGCACTTGGGCTAGGCAGACCTATACAAGGTGGCCCAATTTCGGGTCCTCTCTTAAAAGAACCTTTAATTCTTTTTTATTCATTGTTTTCTTTTGCTTCTTTTTTTATATTTCGTTTTCATTTGTATTTATATATTTTTTCTGATTTTATTAAAATGCTAAATTAAAACTCACACCCAAATTAACACTAAAATTAGATTTACTAATTAATTCCTAATTAAAATGCAAACTAATACAAATTTAAACTAAAAACGCAAAGAGTATCATTTTTTGCTATTTTCTTCCTATTTTCTTCTAAAACAAATTAACCCTTAATTAATACTAAAATATAAAATTAAATCCTAAATGCAAATGCATTTTTTTTTTCATATGAATTAACATGCACAAATAAAATGCAACCAATTAACACAAAAATTACAAAAATTGTAAAAATAGGAAAAAATCTTTTTTGTTTGAATTTTTGGGAATACTTCATATGTAGGGAAAAAATCACGTGCTCATAGCTGCCTCTCTTTGCTCGAAAACATTGAGAGTTTTTGAGCAAAGATAAGTGAGAAAATACGAGCGATTTTTGCCCGTTTGAATATTCCGTGTGAAGCATTTTTGAAAAAGTTGACCGCACCCTACTTTAGAGGTTGCCTACATATCCTGGGCTAAACAGGAATCAGGTCAGTGTAGTTCAGGAATGTCTGGTAGTTGGGACTACCAGGAGATCTGATTTCTCTGTGCTTGCTGCTGCTACTGCTTGGTGACCTCCCTTATTACACCATGTCAAAGATAAAAAGAAGCTAAAGCAACTATGCTCTATGAATTACAAAAGTCCTATCTAAATTCTTCAAACTTGCTCTTGTACTTCCTTGTTGCCTTGTTGTCTTTTGTTTTTTGTTGCCTTGTTGTCTTGTGTTTTCTCGATGAAATCCCTTGTTGCCACTTCAAATTGTAAACTGAGGTGTTGTTCCTTTTCTTCAAACTTGAAATTGAATGTATTCCCTTGTTGTATGGGTGGGCTCCCGACTTCTGAACTTGGACTTGAATTTATTCCCTTGTTGTACGGGTGGGCTCCCTACTTCAAAACTTGAACTGTATTCCTCTGTTCTCCAGGCGGGCTCCTGGCTTCACAAAAAATAGACAAAACGAAGAAAACTTTCTGCCCCAGTTTGGAAAACTGGGTACATGTTATCGGATATTAATAAAAATTAAACTAAAACTTGAATTGTAATACCTCTATTCTCCAGGCGGGCTCCTGACTTCAGCAACTTGAATGTATTCCTCTGTTCTCCAGGCGGGCACCTGACTTCAACAAAATAACAAACAAAGAAGATTTCTTGCCCCAGTTTGGTGGCTGGGCACATCATGTTACCAAATATAAAAAATTTGAAAGCTAAAATTTGAATTGTACTTCCCTTGTTCTCCAGGTGGGCGCCTGATTGCTGTCGCTTGAAATGTATTCCCTTGTTCTCCAGGTGGGTGCCTGATTTCTGAACTTGAAATGTATTCCCTTGTTCTCCAGGTGGGCGCCTGCTTGTTGAACTTGAAACGTATTCCCTTGTTCTCCAGGTGGGCTCCTGATTACAACAAAATAGACAAAACAAAGAAAATTTTCTGCCCCAGTTTGATGACTGGGCGCGTTATGTTACCAAATATTAAAACTTGAAGGATAAAATTTGCATTATACTTCCCTTGTTCTCCAGGTGGGTGCCTGACTGCTGGAACTTTGAAATGTATTCTCTTGTTCTCCAGGTGGGCTCCTGATTGCTGAACTTGAAAAGTATTCCCTTGTTCTCCAGGTGGGCGCCTGCCTGCAACAAAACAGACAAAACAATGAAAATTTTTGCCCCAGTTTGGTAGCTGGGTACAGTATGTTATCTAATATATTAAACTAAATGCTAAAACTTGAATTGCACTTCCCTTGTTCTCCAGGTGGGAGCCTGATTGTTGAAGCTTAAAAAGTGTTCCCTTGTTCTCCAGGTGGGCTCCTGACTGTGATGCTTGAAAAGTATTCCCTTATTCTCCAGTTGGGCGCCTGATTGCAACAAAACAGACAGAAAGCTTTCTGCCCCTCTCTCAATCAAAGAAAAATTTGTTAATATAAAATGGTGGTTAGCTGCTGGCATTCTTGTTGGGTGTGTGCCTACTTCCGACTCTGCTCTAACTTGTTTCCTTGGACTTGCCTTGAAACGCCTTGACTTCCTGACTAACTTTCAACCCCCTGATTTTGATGACCTGAATGTTTTATCCCGTATTGCCATCTTGTGCTTCTGACCCCTTTTTTTTAAACTTCGCTTTTTCCCCCACAATTATCTGATTAACCCATTGATGGAACTTCCAGTGGTCCTTCCTGCCTTACTTTTCTTTGACATCTTTGATATATTCTGGCCCTGTTGCGTTGTACAACTGGTAAGCCGGTAGTTAGCTTTGACATCCTTCTTTTGTTTTTGAACAGAATTGACACTGAAACATCTTATAGACAAACTCCAAGAGAATGAAATGCAATGACCTCGTAGGGTAAGGATAGAAAGACTCTGAAAATGGATGATTTGTAATGAAGAGAAGAGGATAGGACTTATCTGAGTGGAACGGCTGGTACCATTGATTGTGCCATGCATTTTGGATTAACCAGCCTAGTCTGTCCAACTGATCAACTTTCAATTGCCAGATTTGCTGTTCCAAACTTTCACCAAAAACCCAAACTTTGCTCGTCTTGCCATGTTTTGAGCAGCTTTCAACCACAGACTTGTTTCATTTGCCCATATGAAAACTCACATTCGCCTTATGGTGCCCCTGAGGGTTTTCACCAATAAGACTCTCTCATTTCAATTTCTCTCAGCTCACGTTGCCTTATGGTGCCCGTGAGGGTTTTCACCAATAAGACTCTCTCATTTTCATCATTTTCCTTTCTCTCATGATATTAGAGTGTTGCCCCCAACATAAAACACTTTACCTGCTCGCATTAGCATTTCTTGAAGATTGATCGGAAGGTCTTTCTTTGGACCGTAATGGGGCTTTTGGATGGGGTTTATAAAGAAGGGTATATAGGCTCAAAATAATTCAACATGGGTTTAAAATTACAACTTTCAGAATCAGATTTCTCACAACGACCACAACTTCTGCCCCAGTTTCTTTCTTGGGGACTTTTGGACTTTTATTTTGTTGTGACTGAACCTCAAGGAGAGGCTGCCTACGTACCCTTTCGGGATCAAGTCAAACGTAGTTCAGGTCATAAAATTACTTCGTTGTTGCAATCTTTCCCTTTTTCCTTTTTCTTTTCATTTCTTTTCTTTTCTTTTCTCTCTTTTTTTTCTTTTCCTTCTCTTTTCTTTTTCTTTTCTCCTTTCTTTTTTTTTCTTTTCTTTTTCTTTTCTCTTTTTCTTTTTCGTTGTTTTTCTCTTGTTTCTCCACTTACTTTCCCCGCTCGGGTTTTCGAATTTTGTTATTGATTTCGAAAGAGGGGTACGAAAGAAAATAGAATACAGCTCAAAGGCATAACAAGGATAAAGTGTTTGGATAGCAGAACAAAATTTCTTCGTCATTTCAATCTCAAAACATGCCAAATACAATTAGATACATATAGATAAAGAAATCATACATAGTATCGCTTGACTGCATCAGAGTTGATAGCCATTTCTACACATTTTCCTTCCACATCTATTGGATACAATGCACCATTAGACAACACTCGGGTTACAACAAATGGCCCCTGCCAGTTGGGGGCAAAATTTCCTTTTGCTTCGGCCTAATGAGGTAAGATACGCCTCAACACCAATTGCCCTACTTTGAACTTCCGTGGGCGCACTTTCTTGTTATATGCTCTTGCCATTCTCTGTTGGTACAACTGTCCCTGACATATTGCTGCCAGTCTCTTTTCATCAATCAAGCTCAATTGTTCCAGGCGAGCTTTGACCCACTCAACATCGTCAATTTCCGCTTCGGCGATAATCCAAAGGGATGGTATTTCAACCTCTGCTGGTATTACTGCTTCCGAGCCGTACACCAACAAATAAGGAGTCGCCCCTACTAAAGTGCGAACAGTAGTGCGATAGCCTAACATGGCAAAAGGTAACTTCTCATGCCATTGCTTGGACCTTCCACCATTTTCCGAAGTATCTTCTTGATGCTCTTGTTTAGCTGCCTCGACTGCTCCATTAGCCTTAGGATTATATGGGGTAGAATTGCGGTGCGTGATCTTAAATTGCTGACATGTCTCCGCCATCAGATGGTTGTTGAGGTTGGCACCGTTATCTGTGATAATTACCTTCGGGACTCCGAATCGACAAATGATATTTGAATGCACAAAATCAACCACTGCCTTCTTGGTCACCGATTTGAAAGTTTTCGCCTCAACCCACTTAGTGAAATAATCAATGGCTACCATAATAAACCTGTGCCCATTTGACGTTGCTGGCTCGATCGGCCCAATGACATCCATTCCCTAAGCAACGAAAGGTCATGATGCCGACATTGTGTGCAATTCAGATGGTGGGTAATGAATCAAATCCCCGTGTACTTGGCACTGATGACACTTGCGCATGAAACTGATACAATCACGCTCCATAGTGAGCCAATAATATCCTGCTCTAAGAATCTTCTTAGCCAATACATATCCACTCATATGAGGTCCACAGATTCCCGCATGTACCTCGGTCATGATAGCTGTGGCCTGTTTAGCATCAATGCACCTCAGTAAACCAAGATCTGGAGTTCTTTTGTACAACACTCCCTCACTGAAGAAAAATCCCCTTGCTAAGCGTCTAATGGCTCTCTTTTGATCCCATGTGGCCTGTACCAGATATACTCCCATCTTGAGGTATTCTTTGATATCATGAAACCACGGCTCATCATCAAGTTCTTCCTCCACCATGTTTAAATAGGCATTCTAATCTCGGACCTGAATCTGCAACGGGTCCACGTACGCCTTATCTGGATGATGCAACATCGATGCCAAAGTGGCCAAAGCGTCTGCAACTTCATTATGAATCCTTGGGATGTGCCTGAATTCTATCGACTGGAACCATTTACAAAGTTCATGCAAACACTGCCGGTACGGTATGAGCTTTAAGTCTCGCGTCTCCCATTCTCCCTGAATCTGATGCACCAGAAGATCCAAGTCACCCATGACCAAAATCTCCTGGACACCCATGTCTATAGCCAACCTCAAACCCAAGATACATGCCTCGTATTCAGCCATGTTATTGGTGCAGTAGAAGCGAAGTTGAGCTGTAACAGGGTAATGCTGCCCTGTCTCAGAAATAAGTACTGCTCCTATCCCATCGTCTTTGGTATTGGAAGCCCCATCAAAGAACAACTTCCACCCTGGATTTTCGACTTGTTATAATTCCTCAACATGCATTATCTCCTCATCAGGGAAATATGTCTTCAAAGGTTCATACTCATCATCAACTGGGTTCTCGGCTAGATGATCAGCCACTGCTTGTGCTTTCATCGCAGTACGGGTCACGTAGACAATATCAAATTCTGTGAGCAGGATTTGCCATTTCGCGAGCCTCCCTGTGGGCATGGGCTTTTGAAAAATGTACTTCAATGGGTCCAACCTTGAGATAAGATAGGTGGTATATGATGACAAGTAATGTTTCAATTTCTGCGCTACCCAGGTTAAAGCACAACACGTCCTCTCGAGCTGAGTATACTTTACCTCATAAGATGTGAATTTCTTGCTGAGGTAGTAAATCGCCTGCTCTTTCTTTCCTGTGACGTCATGTTGCCCCAGTACACAGCCAAAAGAGTTATCCAAAACTGTCAAATAGAGGATTAAGGGTCTTCCCGGCTCTGGCGAAACCAACACAGGTAGACTGGCCAAATATTCCTTAATCTTGTCAAATGCTTCCTTACATTCATCTGTCCATCTGACCGCAACATCTTTCTTTAGCAGCTTAAAGATAGGCTCTCAAGTTGTCGTAAGCTGGGCAATGAACCTGCTGATATAATTCAACCTGCCGAGCAAACTCATCACCTTTTTCTTGCTTCTTGGTGGTGGTAACTCCTGAATGGCTTTGATTTTGGATGGGTCTAACTCAATACCACGTCGACTTACCACAAACCCCAACAACTTTCCTGACGTAACTCCAAATGCACACTTCGTCGGATTAAGTTTGTGGTTGTACCTACGGAGTCTCTGGAAAAACTTCCTCAGGTCTTTGACATGATCACACTACTTCCTCGACTTTATAATCACGTCATCTACATAGACTTCAATTTCCCGATGTATCATATCATAGAACATGGTGGTCATCACCCTCATATATGTTGCCCCTGCGTTCTTCAACCCAAATGGCATAAACCTATAACAATACGTCCCCCAAGGCGTGATGAATGCCGTCTTTTCCTCATCTTCTTCATCCATCAAAATTTGGTGATAACCCGCATAACAATCCACGAAGGAACCAATCTCTTGTTTGGCACAGTTGTCAATCAATATATGGATATTTGGCAGTGGGAAATTGTCTTTTGGACTCGCCTTATTGAGATCACGGTAATCAACGCACACTCTGGTCTTCCCATACTTCTTTGGTACAGGCACAACATTAGCTAACCAGGTGGGATATCGGGTGACCCTGAGGAACTTCGCATCAAACTGCTTGGTAACCTCTTCTTTGATCTTCACACTGATATCTGTTTTAAATTTCCTCAGCTTCTGCTTAACCGGAGGGCATGCGGGGTCAGTGGGAAATTTGTGGACCACCAAGTCGGTACTTAAACCCGGTATATCGTCATATGACCATGCGAAAACATCTTTGTACTCAAGCAATGCTTTGATTATTTCTTCCCTGAGCGGAGCTTCTAAATGGACACTTATTTTTGTTTCTCGAACATTCACCCAATCCCCTAAATTGATTGTCTCTGTATCATTCAAGTTAGGTTTGGGTTTTTCCTCAAATTGACTTAATTCTTTACTGACTTCTTCAAAGGCTTCCTTATCATCATATTATACCTCGTCATCACACTCAATTTCTTGTATTATTATTTCAGAGTTAGATTGGTAATCAAGACTAGGCTGAAGACTCCGCATGCATGACACATCAGTGATACCAGCATAAAAGGGACTGTACAAGAAAGAAAAGAAAAACAAAATAAAGGCTATCAGGAATGAAAAAGAAAGGAAATTGCATTTCATTAAAATTGTAAGATAACAAGGTTTAACTCATCCAAACGGACGGAACATAGCATCCGAATTACAACCTTGGAAATAATCCAGATTAAACTGAAAGGAAAATCAAAACTAACTACCACGACTCCCTCCGGGTAGGAAGAGGAGTAGCTTCCCAATTATTAAGCTTGGCACGGGCCCCCACGGACTGCATATCTGCTTTGCTTGGACCTTCGCCTGCCTTCACCATATTCACCTCATTAAACAACTTTTCAAACCTTTCCATCAGCTTCTTGTCGGGTTCCATCATTACAGAATGAGGCACTACCGTTGCTGGGCGCCTGTTAGTACCAAGCCGGACAAAAGAACGGGATAGGCGGGGTATGGGTTTTGGAAGGGTCCATGCTCTCTTTCTTATCTCCTTAGCTCGCCTTATATCAGCAGTAATGGGCTTAAAGCCTAACCCGAATGTATCCAAGTTTCCAGAAATAGATACCAGCTGTATGATGCCCTGTAACGAGGCACCCAAGCCTTTTCCAGGTAAAAACCCATTCTTTATCATTTCTGAAGCCACTATGACAGATGCAGCAGCTACTCTGGGCCTAGGAATACATTCTCCTTCCGTAATTTTGGCAACTGACACTGTGTTCAAGACTTGGTAAACCTATGGGCCTTTGTCATCCTCAGCTTCATCGAAAGGCATAATGGTATTACATGAATTATCCTTTCCATGCATAACAATTTCCTGTCGGTCCCATTCGAATTTGACCATCTGATGCAAGGTAGACGGCACAACTTTTGCGGCATGAATCCAGGGCCGACCCAATAAGAGATTATAGGAAATAGCCACGTCGAGCACTTGGAACTCCATTGTGAATTCAATTGGTCCTATTGTCAGTTCTAACACGATGTCCCCGACCGTGTCCTTTCCCCCTCCATCAAATCCTCGCACGCAGATGCTATTCTTCTGGATTCTCTCACTGTCCACTTTTAACTTTTCCAGGGTGGAGAGAAGGAAAATGTTTGCGCTATACCCGTTGTCAATCAATACTTGAGTAACCACAGAGTCTTCACACTTCACTGTGAGGTAAAGTGCCCTATTATGCTCAGTACCTTCCAAAGGCAACTCATCATCGGAAAATGTAACCCTATTGACCTCGAAAATCTTATTCGCTATCTTCTCCAGATGATTTACAGAGATCTTATTCAGAACATGGGCTTCATTTAGAATCTTCATCAACGCCCGACGATGCTCGTCCGAATGAATCAATAGAGACAATAGTGAAATTTGTGCTGGAGTTTTCCTCAGTTGTTCTACAATAGAATAATCTTGTGCCTTCATTTTCTTTAAGAATTCTTCAGCCTCTTCTTCAGTTACAACCCTCTTTACTGGTGCTGGATCGTCTTTGGTTGCTTTAAACTTTCTCAGCTCTTCAGGGGCAAAGCATCTCCCTGAACGGGTTAGTCCATGGGTTTCACAAACTTCTTCTTTAACTTCCTTCCCCTTGTACGTCATAGTCACTCGGTCATAGTTCCATGGGATGGCCTTTTCACTAACCACTGGTAACTGAGTCACCGGTTTGATGATAACCGGCTCTGTGCGAGCGCCCTTTACAATCACAACAGTCTTAACAACCGCTCCTAGTATTTTAACGGGTTCTTGTTTTACTGCCACCATTGATTTTTTGACTGTCTGTTCTACTGTGACCAGTGCCTTCTCATCAATTACTTTCTCATTTGATCTGTTCTCACTGGCCCTGATCATCATTACGGTTTGTGAAGGCTTTTTGTGCTCTCCCTTCTATACTAACTCGATCATGTGAGTCTCATGATGGGTTGGCAATGAATTATGAGTGATTTTGGGTGTCTTTGGAGCCTGTACTTCAATCCGACGGGTATCAATAAGCTCCTAGATAGCCGTTTTCAAATGCCAGCACTTCTCTGTATCATGCCCTGGGGCACCCGAGCAATACTCATAATTCACCGAATGGTCCAGGTTCCTTGGGGGAGGATTTGGCAATTTGGGTTCAATTGGATTTAACATGGCCAATTGTCTCAATCTGTGGAATAAGCTGGTATAAGATTCTCCTAACGGAGTGAAAGTCTTCTTCTTTTGCAACCTATCATTCTTGGTAGCAGGGCTGGGTCGAAAACCGGGTCCAGTAGGGTTTTTGTAGGCTCTCGGAGGTGGGTAGGTATTTTGAGTATGGTAAGTATTTTGTGGGGTGGGTGCACGTCATGGTGCCTGAGGTTGAAGGTATGTTTGGGCATGGTGAACAGAGAAACTGGAGGTGGTTGTGGCGGGCCATATGGGTTGTGTGGGTAGGTTTGGGGATGGGGGCGTGGTTGGTGGTAATATTGTGATGGACCCCTGAACCAAGCTTTTGATTCTACTACTGTAACATCTTCATTTTTCTTCTTTCCCAATACCCTCCAGTGCCACTCTGGATGGCCTGGGTAGTTGCTTTAATCGCCGAATAACTCATAATTTTGTTAGTCTTGAGACCTTCTTCTACCATACTTCCCATTTTCACTACCTCATTAAAAGTTTTCCCAACTGCTGACACCAGATGACCATAATAAGTAGGCTCTAGAGCCTGTAGAAAATAATCGACCATCTCGCCTTCCTTCATTGGTGGATCAAATCTGGCGGCCTGCTCTCTCCACCGAAAACCATACTCTCTAAAGCTTTCCCCTGGCTTCTTCTCAATTTTGGTCACTGACAACCGGTCCGGAACGATCTCTAAGTTGTACTAAAAATGACTTGCAAATTCCTGGGCCAAATCATCCCAGGTGTAACATCGAGCATGATCTTGCCGTGTGTACCACTCTAAAGCAGTACCACTGAGACTTTGACTAAAGTATGCCATTAATAACTCATTCCTTCCCCCATCGCCTCTCATCTTGCTACAAAATCCCCGCAGATGTGCTACTGGGTCACCATGTCCGTCATACAGATCAAACTTTG
>MU688919.1:40538-67209 GCA_026770625.1 Nicotiana glauca | reverse complement strand
TCTAGCAATGCTCACTACCTGCTGGTAGGGAATATCCATCTCTAACTCTCGGGCCATGCTGGGTCGGATGGGCGGAATAAGACGCTCGATAAACCTCTAAACTCTCTCCCTAACTGTGGCGACCAATGCCGGTGCATGTCTGGCCAACCTGGTATAACAGATGGCACACTCTAAGACTGTCATAGCACCCTGGCGAAAACGCTCAAACTCCGCGCGCCATGAATCCCTGAGGCTATGGGGAACAAACTCCCTCATAAACATGTCTGAGAACTGGGTCCAAGTCAGTGAGGCAGACTCGACTGGACTATCCAACTCATAAGTACGCCACCAATTATAGGCGGCTCCCCAAAGCTGAAAGACGATGAAAGAAACCCCACTAGACTCCACTATGCCCATAGTACGAAGAATGCGATGACACTCCTCTAAGAATCTAGAGGCGTCATATGAAGATAGGCCACTGAACACTGGGGGATCATATTTCTTAAACCTCTCTAGCCTGCGCTGCTCGTCCTCTAAGACAGCTGACCCATCCTCGGGTTGTACTGGTGCTGCAGGCGGTATAGGAATAACCTTTGGAACCTGCTCATCGACACTCTCTGCTCAGGAGTGCGGGCTACGGGAGTCTGGACCCCTCCCTCGGCCTGAGATGTGGCTGCAGCAAAGGGAAGCAACCCTGCCTAAGCCAAGGTAGTGTACATGCTCATGAACTGAGCCAGGGTCTCCTGGAGCGCTGGAGTAGTAGTGGCTGTAGTAGGTGTACCAGGTGCCTGTGCTCCAACTGGATATGCTGGTAGTACCTTAGTGGAAGCGCGCGCGGGTGCTGTGGCTACACCTCGGGCGTGTCCTCGACCTCTACCCCGGTCGCGGCCTTTGACGGCGATNTAATAAACCGGCCTGTGTCCCGTAACTCCTATGAACCTAGAGCTCTGATACCAACTTGTCACGACCCTAGTTCACCAATTTTGAACACGTCATGATGGTACCTAGTCTTCACGACCAGGTAAGCTACATTACAGAAGTAATAACAATTGCAAAATTTATAATCAAAACTAAATAACATGAGTAATGTATACCATTGCCGCCTGGCACATACACTTTAATACCAAATACTGAAGTAACCTCCAAGACCCGGAAACCCACGGGCAACACAGGCTATAAGAAATCGTACACTGCTGTAATCACCAGAATAGTCTAATACAAAGAAGGATCGAAATAACATCTAATAACTATGGACAAAATGAGAAGGAGACTTTGAGGATCTGCGGACGTAGTAGATGTATACCTCAAGTCCCCAATACGCTTCCTGACAGCTACTGATGGTACGCCTGCTCGGAAGCACCTGGATATGCACATGAAAAACATGCGCAGAAGAGGCGTGAGTACACCACAGCAGTACTCAATAAGTGCCAAGCCTAACCTCGGTTGGGTAGTGACGAGAAAAGGTCAGGGCCCTACTGATACAGAAAACAATAAAATAGTAAGTGATTAACAGTATCGAAGTCTGATGAAAGCTAATGAACACAACGATGTGATAAGATAGATCAATGAAATATAGTACTGCAAGACAAACAGAAACACAAAGTAAATACAAAAAAATTTACAAGAATACCGATGAAGGTCTTCCAGGATACCGTCCTGTAGCCCTTTTCTCAACTTTCCAATGGAACTTCCCGAGATACCGTCCTATAGTCCAAATCTCATATCAATATCAAGAATCTCCCGGGATACTGTCCCGTAATCCAATCATCAGTGTGAAGGGGGATCTCCCGGGATACCGTCCCGTAGTCCTAAAATAAAAGTGCAGGGGGATCTCCTGGGAATCAAACCCGTAGTCCTAAAATAAACAAATAAGGGGGAACACTCGGAATCCCGCATCCGTAGTCCCAATGTAAATGCGCAACCAACATCAGAGAAATATTCAGAAATTTAAGTACAACAATACAAGGCATCAAGGAATACTGTCCTAACATGCTCCACGTAATCACAATTAAGACAATTTAAACAAATAGGCAGCTTGAATCAATTAAACATGCTCTTCTACGCTAGCACAAGCTATAAAAGCAAGTAAAGTAAAGCAAATATGAAAGAGAATCCAAATTAAGTAATTAAGTAAAAATTTGGGTTTCAACAATTTGCTTAAGTACGCGCTCGTCACCTCATGTACAAGGTAAAAAATTACCAATTATCACATCCTAAGGGACGAAGTCCCCCACACAAGGTTAAGCAAGCCACTTACCTCGAACCGGTGTGAAATCAATTAGGGAACGATGCCCTTTCCATGAGTATCTGACTCCGAGTGGCCCAAATCTATTCAAACCAATTACATATTGTAAATAATATTGCAATTAACTGATTCCACTAATAAAATCAAAACTAAGGCGCAAAAATAGGTAAAATGACCAAAACGCCCCTCCAGCCATCGTCTCGGAATCAAATAATTTTTATGTTTTCAAAAACCTCATACTCTCACAAGTCTAACCATATAAAAATCTCAGAAATTGGAGGTCAAATGCCCCTTCAAAACCCAATAGTTAGGTCTAAGAAGTTTTACCCCAAATTAACCAATTTTTGATCCTTAATTCGAATTTAAAAGGTGGATTTAACTACTAAATGATGGAATATAACTAGAAAGGATCATAGAAATGTTACCCGATAATCTCCTCTTCAAAATCCTCTCTGAATCGCCCTTGCCCGAGCTCAAAATTGATTTTCACACTTATGAAATTAAACCCTCGATATTTCCTATTTCTGCCTAGGCATTTCCGCTTATGCGGACAAGGGACCGCTTCTGTGGTCCCGCTTAAGCGGAAAAATAACCGCTTTTTCTGTGATTTCTCATTAAAGGGGGAAAATTCTTCTTCTGCGGACACCTGACCGCTCCAGCGGTCCCACTTCTGCGGAAAAATGACCGCTTCTGCGGTCTATGAGGGGAAGCCAAAGAATCGCTTCTGCGATTAGGAAACCGCTTCTGCGGCTCCGCTTTTGCGGATAACTGATCGCTTTTGCGATCTTAGAGGAAAGGGTGCTAAATCACTTCTGCGGTGCAAAGGCCGCTTTTGCGGCGCCGCAAAAAACTGCAGAAGCAAAAACAATAGAAGCCTGCTGCAATTTTCCTTCTAACTTCCAAAACTAACCCGTTGAGCATCCGAAATCATCCCGGGACCCCCGGGACCCCAACCAAAAATACCAATACCACCTAATACCTTATTCGAACTTGTACAAATTCTCCAAACACCTCAAACAACTCCGGAAACTCGATTAAATCAAGGATTCAAGCCTAAGAACTTCAAATTCTAACCAAAAACGCTTTCGATAAAAAAACCTAACCAAACCTCGCCCAAATGACCTGAAATTTTGCACACACATCCCAAATGACATGACTAAGCTATAGCAACTTCCGAAATTCAAATCCAACCCTCGGATCAAAAATTCACTATCGGATCGGAAACTTCAAAAATTCCCTAAATGAGCTACGGACCTCCAAATAACATTCCGAACACGCTCCCAACCTCAAAATCACCTAACGGAGCTAATGGAACCATCAGATTTCCATTCTGAGGTCGTCTTCACACTGTTCTGAATACGGACTATTTTTCAACTCTTAAACTCTCATTTAGGGACTAAGTGTCCCAAAACACTCCGAATCCTAATACCGAATGTCCCAGCAAACCAAAATAGCAGAAATAAACTTAGGGAAAGCAGTTAATGGGGGATCAGGGCGTAAATTCCAAAAACAACCGACCGGGTCATGATAGAACTAAAAAAGTTAAACAATCAGGAATATAGGAGCGTGGGGGTAAGATAAAAGAAACAAAAAACAAACTGATACAACTACAACAAAATATGCAATCTCTAGAGAATGATAGTGCAGTCATAGATGAAGAAAAGAAGACTAAAATGGAGCTGACTAAATGGATGGAAATAGAGGAAACATACTGAAACAGAAGGCTAGAGTCAAGTGGCTAAAAGAGGGGGACTCGAACATAGCATATTTTCATGTTTGTGTGAAAAATAGACAAGAAAGGAATCACATTGGAAGACTTACAAATAATGAAGGGCACATACTGCAGAACACAAAGGAGGTTGAAGAGGAGATCCTACAGTTTTAAAAAGCATTACTATGTACAACATCATCTGCTTTACCAGTAGTGAATCCAGATATAATAAAGAGTGGGAATATGCAGAGCAGGGAACAACAAATGCAGATAAAAAAGCCAGTCACAAAGGAAGAAGTACTAATAACTTTGAAGTGTATATATGATATCAAGGCACCAGGATGTGATGGATATAATGCTATTTTTTCAAGAGGACATGAAGCATAACAGGAGAGGATATTACAGCAGCAATACTGGAATTCTTTGAAAGTATAGATTTGTGCAAATCCATAAATTGCACTACTATTAATTTGATCCCTAAAGTGAAGAACCCAACAAATATCAAGGAATTTAGGCCTATTTCCTGTTGTACAGTGCTATATAAGATAATCTCCAAGATTCTAACAACAAGATTACAGGGAGTCATGCCAGAATTAATAGACAAATGCCAAACAACTTTTGTCCCTATGAGAATGATAGCTGATAACATCATCATGAGCCATGAGCTATTAAAAGCTATGGAAGGAAAAACATATCACCAACGTGTATGCTGATGATTGATATGCAAAAAACTTATGATTCTGTGGAGTGGATATATATAAAGCAAATGATGAAATTACTGGGATTCCCTGAAAAGTTTGTAAGGTGGATAGTGAAATGCGTCAATACTGTGCATTATACAATAATCATCAATGGGTAACCAGCAAAACCTTTTGAAGCAAGGAAGGGACTTAGGCAGGGTGACCCATTGTCTCCTGTGCTACTTGTGATGACAATGGAGTATTTGAGCAGATTATTGAAAAGCTTAAAGGGGAACAAAGAATTCAAGTACCACCTTAAGTGTGCTAAAGTCAATTTAGTACACTTAGGTTTTGTTGAAGATCTGTTACTTTTTTGAAGGGGAGATATACAATCAGTCAAGGAAATGCATCAATAATTTAAAACCTTTTCTGAGGCATCAGGACTAATTGCAAACCAAAACAAGAACTGCATATACTTTGGAAGAGTTGATCTTGTAAACCAAAGAAAGATTATGGATATGCTGGGATACAACAAGGGAGAGTTACCTTTCAGATACTTAGGGGTACCTTTAAGCACAAAGAAGCTATCAATTATCCAATGTGAACCTTTGATTAATAGGATGCTGAACAAAATACAATGCTGGACAACAAAATTTCTGTCATATGCAGGGAGAGCTGTGCTTATAAAGAGTGTCTTGACTGAAATTCAAAATTTTTGGGCTCAGATCTTTATATTGCCAAAGAAGATTATTCAGTTTATTGAAATAATATGTAAAAGGTTTCTATGGTCAGGGAATGCAGAGCCTACTAGGAAGGTATTGATAGCTTGGGAAAAACTGTGCTATCCAAGAGTTGCAGATGGTTTGAACTTTACTAATGTGGAACTATGGAACAAAGCTGCCATTTGCAAATTATTATAGAACATATGCAAGCAGAAGGAAAACTTATGGATACAATGGGTAAATGCTTACTACATAAAAGGGAATACAGTATGGAGTACAATACCTAAGAATGCATCTTGGGTTATTCAACAGATTTTCAAGGCAAAGAAGTATTTTAAAAATGCTGGCTACACTGAACAAGAAGTGTAGAGGATAGATAACTTCTCAATCAAACAAATGTATAAAGCCATGCAGGGGGAGTTCCAGAAGGTAGCTTGGAGGAAAGTAATATACAATAACTATGGGCATCCAAAATAGATATTCATATTGAGAATTGCAATTCTGAAAAGACTGGCAACAAAGGAAAGATTAGCAAGATGGGGAGTAAATATAGAGACCACTTGTGCACTATGCCAACAAGGGATTGAAACACTCTAATATCTATTATTTTAAGTGCGAAATGACCGGAACAATATGGCAACAACTGCTGGATTAGTAAGGAATACAGAGGAGGAAGCTGAAATGGCAAGAAGTGCTGGCATGGATACAAAGAGTAGCAAAAGGAAGAAGTGGAGGAGCAGTTTTAGGCAGAATGACTTTAACTGCTGCAGTTTACTATATATAGCAGGAAAGAAACAATGTCATTTTCAAATAGGAAAGGAGAACAACAGCAAGCATAGTCAAAAAGATCATTCAGGAGATCCACATTAAAGCCACTATGTTTCCTAGGTTAGAAAGGACTATGATCACAGTAAACTGGTACCCAGATACAATGGAACAGTGATAGAAGATAGGAAAGTGGAAAAGTAGAAGTGTAGAAGGACCAAAACTGGGGCTGCATGTCCAGTGCGATGTCTTGTTAGTTTGATTCTTGTACATATTTTACTTGGTAAATAAAGTCAATTAATTACCAAAAAAAAAAATTATGTTTCAAAATATTTTTTGTAGGGTTAGAAGTCTATGTTTGAATAATGTTATAATTTTAGAACTTTGAAGACATTTAGGAAATTCGCTTTTTTTATCCTTAAATAATATATTTTACACACGATAAAATAATTATTTTATTATTTTTCTAGTATTTGGGACTTTAATTATTTTTCTAGTAATTAGGTCTTTAATTATTTTTCTAATATTTAAGACTTAAATTTTTTTTCAATAATTAGAACTTATAAATTTACTAAATTTTGTGTATTAGTTTTTCTTATTTGATTTGTATAATATATACCAAATTTATAATAGAAATCGTATTTCTAGATTTAGAACCTTAACAAACCATCACAAATTCACATAATCAGTACCTTTAAGACATTAAAAATCACGTTTCAAAATATTTCTGTAGGTTTTTAGAATTCTATGTTTTGTTTTAAAAATGTTATAATTTTAGAACTTTCAAGACATATATGATATTTGTGGTTGTTGTATTTGTGTTATGTTCATTTGGATTCATATTTTCTTGTACTACTAAATTTTCTTGGTTTGAATCCATTTTCAGATAAGGATAAAGTGTCCACTTGACTAGGTTTGATAAGGAGGAAATATACTAAGTCATATACTGTATTTGTTTTTAAGAAAATATAATAAGTTATATACACATAAAATACAATGAAAATACAAATATACTGCAAAGACTCTTCAGCTACCAACATTCAATTTTCGCATACCTCAATGCTTGGGAATAGGAAGAGCCTCTCAATATTTAATTTTGTATTTCGGAGGGAAAATTGTAGGCTAAATAGTTAGGGGTTTTTTGATGTCTTTTCATGAGTGTGGATAAAGTTGGGACGTTTAGCATCACCCTTAAGTTATACCATATATTACCACAAGTTCTTCTTTTCTCGCTTCATTTTCTAAAGAAGGAAAAACCAAGAATGAAGTTGTTGCCATGGTTTTCAAGCGATGCTTACCAATGCATCAAAGGCAGTGTCCATATATGGACGCTCATCATCTGCAAGACGCACACATGATTGTATAAGTTGTGTATTTCTAATACTGATATATATCACTATATCAGCATCTATCTCAAAACTTTCATGAAGAATGGATCTTGGATTCAACTTTGTAATATAATCAGGATAGCTCGTATCAACTCGAGAAGAAGAATGCCAAGTTCAAACACAATTGCTTTCTCAATAAAATAGTGATATGCAAAATACGAAGAAAAGTGGTCATTTCACTCTAATGGGAATGCCACTATGGTTTGTTTGAATTAGGGGAATGGTCACGATCCAATTTCATCTTAGGCTGTGATGGCACCAAGCATCGTTGTTAGAAAAGCCAATAGTGAACACCCAGCACCGTTGTTAGAAAAGCCAATAGTGAACAATCTTGTGATTTCCCATTTTAATATATTTTTCAAGTAAATAAAGGCACCTAAATGCAGTCATAACTGTAGAAATACAACCTAAAATCATAAGTCTACCAGTGTGTGCCACGACCTGGTATCACAAGTGTATAAGCACTCTATTAGAATATACAAAAAATACTAATCTACTGTCTGAAATGAAATAGACAGAAAAATATAACAAAAGGAAGAATTTGATTGCTGCAGAACGGCTCGGAAGAGCAACTCACCATATAGTCTCGTACCAGAAGTCAACGTGCTTGCCGGACTGATAATCAAATCTACCTACCTCAGATCTTGCACATTTAAGTGCACAAGTGTGCGTGAGTACATAAACAATATGTATCCAGTCTATCCTCGAAGAAGTAGTGACGAGGGGTCGACTTTGACACTTACTATGGGCTAATAAGGATATATCAAAATTATATACTAAGCATGGATTACATGAATAATACTGAAAACTCAATAACGGGAAATAGTAGATACTCCTTTCACAAATATCAAATCCCAAGTTCAATCTCATCATTTAACAGTTTGTTTCTCAAGGCATTTAAGCAATACCAATCATGAATAGTTTCAAAGATTTATCATGCGCAAATTATACCGATGTCGTACAAACCAAACCAATATAATATTTAAACTATGCACTGCCGAGGATCGAATGGAACGAACGATAGTGTCATGACTCGAATTTCCACTCTAGGGAGTCGTGATGGCGCCTACTAGTACGAGCTAGGCAAGCCAATTAATGTCACAATTTACCCTTTTTAATTATTTTATATTCATTAGCAATTTTAATAATAATAATAATATTTAAACTACGAAATTTAACATAAGCGGAAAAAAGAAGCCATAAACTATCTAAACATGAATATCTAGTACAACTGTTTGAACCCCGACTATCGAGATCTAGTGTCACAGTATCACAGACGGTCCAAGATTTACTACATACAAAGTCTGAAGAAAATATCAATAAACTGTTAAGGATAGAGGAGATGTTAGGGCCTGCGAACGCCTGCAGGACTACCTTGGATCTCCGTGTGAACTAAAAATAGCCTCCAACCTACGGTCCAAAGTCAATAGCACTGGGATCTGCTCAAAAGAGTGCAGAGTGTAGCATTAGCACAACCGATCCCATGTGCTGGTAAGTGCCTAGTCTAACCTCGGCGAGGTAGTGACGAGGAAAGACCAGACTACCACATAAACCTATGCAGTTCAAATATATATACAACGGAAAAGAGACACAAAAATAACCAGTCAAAATGGGAGGGGGAGCATGTTGTGGGGGAGATAGTAATTCCGAATAGAAAGAAATCAAATGAAATGAAAGAAATAACATAACTCAGATAACAACAAGAATCAAAATTCAATAAATACACAGCATCATCCTTCGTGCTTTTACTCTCGTCACCAAGGCAATCATATAATAAAAATGTGCACCGCATCACCCTTCGTGCTTTTACACTCTTTCCTCACCAGATAACCAATAACATTGGCAGGGAATGGTACATCGTGTGGCACGACATCACCTTTTGTGCTTTACACTCTTTCCTCGCAATAATACACGACATCACTCTTCATGCTTTATACTCTTTACTCACAAAACAAAAAATACACGGCATCACCCTTCGTGCTTTAACACTCTTCCTCACCCGAACAACAATAATAAACAATAGGGCAAGGGAATTTATGAAATTGCAATAAAGATCCCGGCAACAACATCAATAATATCAATATCCCGGCAAGGGAAATAACAAATAAATCAACAATATCCCGGCAAGGGTGTCAACATGATAACTTCTTTTCTTTCTCACTTTTACTTCACAATTCACTTCATAACTCGAGCCAATGCTCTAGAGATTCAATTTTCACTTACTTTTTCACAATTCGTTACATAACTTGAGCCAACGCTCCTCAATGTTCACAAGTCACAATTCCTTCCACAAACTTTACACAACATATAGAAACCATCACAAGGCATGAATGATACAACAAAGTCATGAAAATTATAATATAAAGACTCACGGGCATACTAGACACCAACATATACATACTCGTCACCATGCCTATACGTTATACTCAGCAATTAACACTTAACAAATAGGACTCAATTCCTGATCCCTCAAGATAAGGTTAGACTAAATACTTACCTTGATGTCACGAATACAATTCACGTTTCTATTATAGCTTTATTCCTCGATTCCACCACCAATTTGTTCGTATCTAGTCGCAAGTTACTTAATTACATTAATAACCACAAAATGAATCAATTCAAATGCACAAAATTGAATTTTCCAAAGGTTTACCAAAAAGTCAAAAATTGCCCCCGGGCCCACATGGTCAAAACCCGAGGTTCGAACCAAAACCAAATCACCCATTCCCCCACGAACTCAAATATATAATTTATTTTAAAATCAGACCTCAAATCGATGTCCAAATCCTCTTTTTTTTAAAACCTAGTTCTACCCAAAACACCCAATTTTTCCTATGAAAATTATTGATTTTGAGTTGAAATCATGTTAAAAGATGTTAATGATTGAAGGAAACTAGCAAAAATTAACTTACAATCGATTTGGAAGAAGAGTTGTTCTTGGAAAATCACCCTAGGGAGTTTTTGTTTTGAGAGCATATGAAAAATAGGTTGAAAATCGTCTAAGTATAAGAGTTGCAGGTCTCAGATGTGGGAATTGCGATAGAAGTTCACATGCGAACCCCATCCTCTGCTGGCTTGGGAATTGAGAAGGGAGGGTGGAAAATGCAAACTTGGGAATTGCGAAGGGAGGTTGGGAAATGCGAAGCCTGGGAATTGTGAAGGGAGGTTGGGAAATGCAAAGCCTGGGAATTGCGAAGGAAGGTTGGGAAATGTGAAGCCTGCAGGCCTGCAACTCCTTAAGTCGAAAATTTCACCCTGTGGCCTATCAAAAACTCATTCGAGCCCTCGGGGCTCCAAACCAAATATATACACAACCTCAAAAACATTCTATGAACTTATTCGTGTACTCAAATCACCAAAATAACATTATGAACATCGAATTAAACCTCAAGATCAATGAAATTTCTCAAAACTTCTTTAAACATCAAATTTTGATTTAAGGTCCAAATCACGTCAAACGGAATCCGTTTCTCATCAAACTTCATAGAACTATCTTAAATTATATATAAGACCTGTATCAGATGCCGGAACCAAAATATGGTCCCGATACCAACATGTTCTAATAAAAATTTATTTCCAAACCTTATAAACAAATTCAGAAAATAATTTTCTTCAAAAATTCAATTCTCGGGCTTGGGACCTCGGAATTCGATTCCGGACATACGCCCAAGTTCCATATTTTCCTACGGACCCTAAGGGACCGTCAAATCATGGATCCGGGTCCATTTACCCAAAACGTTAGATGAAGTCAAATAATTCAGTTTATAGTCAAAATTTATAATTTTTACCAATTTTTACATTTAGGCTTTCCGGCTACGTGTCTGGACTGCACACGCAAATCGAGGTGATGCTAAGAGAGGTTTTTAAGGTCTCGAAATGTAAAATTTCATTTTAAAATAATCTAAAACAATTGTTCGTCCTCGAACGGACAGAAGAAGGAAGTACTGAGTAGGGGAAAAGATGGGGACAACAACTCTGCATATCAAATTTGCACTCCCAGGTCGATACCTCAGGAGGCTGACCTCTCCACTGAACACGAACAGAAGGAAAACTCTTCGATCTATACTGACAAACCTGTCGGTCTAGAATAGCTACCAGTCCTCCTCATAAGACAAGTCCTTGTCCAACTAGACATTGATAAAATCTAACACGTGGGATGGATCGCTGTGATATTTTCAAAGCATGGACACATGAAACACTGGATGCACGACTGATAAGCTCGGTGGAAATGCAAGTCTATAAGCCACCTCTCCCACTCGATCAAGAATCTCAAATGGGCCAATGAACCTAGGGCTAAGCTTGCCCTTCTTCCCAAACTTCATCACGCCCTTCATAGGCGACACTCGAAGCAATACCCGCTCACCGACCATGAATGCCAAATCACGAATCTTGTGGTCGACATAACTCTTTTGCCTGGACTGAGCTATACGAAGCGTATCTTGAATAATCATGACCTTGTCCAAGGCATCCTGCACCAGATCCGTACCCAACAACCGAGACTCTCCTGGCTCAAACCATCCAACCGGAGACCGACACCGCCTACCATATAAAGCCTCATAAATAGCCATCTGAATACTCGACTGGCAGCTGTTGTTGTACGCAAACTCCGCTAAAGGCAAAAACTGATCCCACGAGCCTCCAAAGTCAATGATACAAGATCGTATCCTCCAAAATCTAAATGGTCCGCTCGAACAACCCGTCCATATGAGGATAAAACGTTGTGCTCAACTCAACCCGCGTGCCCAACTCTTGCTGAACTACTTTCCAAAAGTGCGAGGTAAACTGCATACCTCGGTCCGAAATGATAGACACGGGCACACCGTGAAGACGAACAATATCCCGGATATAGATCTCAGCTAACCTCTCAGAAGAATATGAGACTGCCAAAGGAATGAAATGTGCTGACTTAGTCAGCCTATCAACAATGACCCACACTGCGTCGAACTTCTTCTACGTCCGTGGGAGTCCAGTAACAAAATCCATAGTGATACGCTCCCACTTCCACTCAGGTATCTCAATCTTCTAAAACGAACCACCGGGCCTCTAATGCTCGTACTTAACCTGCTGTGAATTCAAACACTGAGCCACATATACAATGATATCCTTCTTCATTCTCCGCTATCAATAATGCTGCCGCAAGTCCTGATATATCTTTACGGCGCCAGGATAAATAGAGTACCAGGAACTGTGGGCCTCCTCTAAAATCAACTCTCGAAGCACATCCACATTAGGCACACAAACTCGACCCTGCAATCTCAAAACTCCATCATCACCTAGGGTAACCTGCTTGGCACCTCCATGCCGCACCGTGTCTCTAAGGACACACAAATGGGGATCATCATACTGTCGACTCAAATATGCTCCAATAATGAAGAACGAGTGACTGTGCAAGCTAACACACGGCGGGGCTCAGAAATATCCAACCTCACAAACTGATTGGCCAAAGCCTGAACATCCAAGGCAAGCGGTCTCTCACCGAGTTAAACTGCCCATACTGGCTGACTTCCTACTCAGGACATCAGCCACCACATTGGCCTTCCCAGGATGATATAAAATGGTGATATCACAGTCTTTCAACAACTCCAACCACCTCCTTTGCCTCAAATTCAACTCCTTTTGCTTGAACAAATACTGCAGACTCTTGTGATCCGTGAACACCTCACATGCCATGCCATATAGATAATGCGTCTAGATCTTCAACACGTGGACAATGGCTGCTAAATACAAATCATGAACCAGATAATTCTTCTCATGAATCTTTAACTGCCGTAAAGCATAGGCAATTACATTTCCATCCTACATCAATACCGTACCAAGCGCAAACCGAGATACATCACAATAAACTGTATAAGGACCTGAACCTGTAGGCAAAACCAACACCGATGCCGTAGTCATAGCTGTCTTAAGCCTCTGAAAGCTCGCCTTACACTCGTCCGACCATCTGAACTAGGCACCCTTCTGGGTCAACCTATTCATTGGGGCTACAATTATGAAAACCCCTATACGAACCGATGATAGTAGCCTGCCAAACCTAAGAAACTCCGGATATCTGTAGCTGATGCTAGTCGAGGCCAGTTCTTTACTGCCTCAATCTTCTTCGGATCAACCTGAATACCCACTACTGACACCACATGATCCAGGAATGCAACTGAACTCAACCAGAACTCACAATTCGAAAACTTGGCGTATAACTAGCTGTCCCTCAAGGTCTGAAGAATCACTCTAAGATGTTTTTTGTGCTCCTTCTGACTGCGGGAATATATCAAAATATCATCAATAAAGACTATCACGAATGAATCCAAGTAAGTCCTAAACACTCGGGTCATCATATCCATAAAAGCTGCTGGGGCATTTGTCAAACCAAATGATATCACCGATAAATCATAATGCTCGTACCGAGTGCAGAAAGCTGTCTTAGGGACATCGGATGCCTAATCTTCAACTGATGGTAGCTGAATCTCAAGTCAATCTTTGAAAATACTTTATCACCCTAAAGCTGATCAAGCAAATCATCAATTCTCGGCAACGGATACTTATTCTTGAATGTAACCTTGTTTAATTGCCGGTAATCTATACACATTCACATAGATCCATCCTTCTTCTTAACAAACAACAGCGGCACACCTCAAGGAAAAACACTGGGCCTAATGAAACCCTTTTCAAGCAAGTCTTGCAACTACTCTTTCAACTCTTTCAACTCAGGCAGGGACATATGATACGGCAGAATAGAAATGGGCTGAGTGTCCGGAGCCAAATCAATGCAAAAGTCAATATCTCTGTCGGGTGTCATACCCGGAAGGTCTAAAGGGAATACCTTAGGAAACTCACGGACAATGGGCACAGACTCAATAGAAGGAACCTCAGCACTAGAATCACGAATATAGGCCAAACACCCCTTCTCGACCATACGTCGAGCCTTCACATAGGAGATAACACTATGGGTAGAATGACCAAGAGTCCCTCTCCACTTTAATTGGGGAAAACCCGGCAAGGTTAATGTCACAGTCTTAGCATAATAGTCCAAGATAGCATGGTAAGGTGATAACCAGTCCATCCCTAATATGATATCAAAATCGACCACATCCAAAAGAAGCAAATCTACACGAGTCTCAAGACACCCAATCACAACTATACATGCACGATGGACTCGATCTGCCATAATAGAATCACCCACCGGTGTAGACACATAAACAGGAGCACTCAAAGAATCACTAGGCAGGACCAGATATGGTGCAAAATAAGATGACATATACGAGTATGTAAACCCTGGATCAAATAACACTGAAGCATCCCTATCACAAACCAGAATAGTACCTGTAATAACTACATCAGAAGCGTCAGCCTCGAGCCTGGCTGGAAGAGCATAACATCGGGGCTAGGCCCCACCACCCTGAACTACATCTCTGGGACAGTCTGCCGTTGGCTGGCCTCCACCTCTAACGGCCTGAGCTCCACCTCTAGGACCTTTACCTCCACCTCTAGAACCTCTACCCCCATATCTAGATGGTTGGGTGGGCTGTGGAACACTCGGTGCCTGAACCATGGCATGGGAACCCTGATGCTTAAAGCTATTTAGTGCTCGAGGGCAAAACCTAGCAATGTGACCCACACCACCACAAGTGTAACAAGCCCTCAACTATTGTGGCTGCTGACCTTGACGACTTGAATGACCACCCCAAAATCTCTGAAGCGGTGGTGCACTGATAGGAACTGGTGGTGCACTGTACGACTGCTGATCGAAATACTGCATTTGAGGGCCACGAACACCTGAAGCACCGTGAGAAACTTGAAGTGTCGACTGAAAAGGTCTAGGAGGATGGGCTCTACCATACAAATCTCTACATACAGACGAGGTACCACTAAATCAACCTGAATGACAAGGCCTCATTGGCCCATGACCACCTCCCTGCGATAGAACCATCTCAACTCCCCGGGCCACATTGGCCGCCTCCTAGAAGGATATCTCACTCACAGTCTCTCTAGCCATCTGAAGACGAATCGGCTGAAATAAGTCCATAAATGAACCTCCTCACCCTCTCTCTCTCTGTGGGAAATATGATAAGAGCATGACGAGCCAAATCATGAATATAGTCTCATACTGGGTAACGGTCATAGAACCCTCCTGGAGAAGCTCAAACTCCCTCCAATAGGCCTCTCTCTGAGTGATAGGGAGAAACTCTTCCAGAAATAGCTACGTGAACTGCTCCCAAGTCAAAGCTGGTGATTCGGCTGGTCTAGCCAAGCAATAATCTCTCCACCAAGTCTTAGCGGATCTAGACAAACGAAAAGTGGCAAAATCGACCCTATTGGTCTCAACTATCCCCATGTTCCTAAAAATCTCATAACAGCTGTCTAGATAATCCTGGGGATCCTCAGTAGATGCATCGCTGAAAGTAGTAGTGAAGAGCTTGGTGAACCTGTCTAATATCCACAAAGCATCGACAAACATAGCTGCTCCATCACCAGCCTAGCTACCACACCCAGCTGAGCTGGTCCAACTGGCTGAATTGCTGGTGTCTGAAACTAGGGAGCTACCTGCTCCGGAATGCGAGTAGCAGGAGTCTGGGCTCCTCCTCCAGCCTGAGAGATGGTTGGTGCTACAGGAAGTAAGCCTGCTCGGGTGACACTCTCCATAAGGCCCACTAGATGGACCAGAGCATCTTGAAGAACTGGGGTGGCAATAAACCCCTCTGGGACCTGAATTGAGCTCTGCCCCTACCTCGACCTATGGCACGGCCTCGCCCTCTGCCCCTCGTGGGAGCTGCTGCTGGGGGATCGGATTGCTGGTCAGTGGATGAGGAAGCGCGCGTTCTCGACATCTGCAAGAGAATAAAATAGAAATTCAATCAGCATTGAGAAACCAAACCGCATGACAGGAAGAAAAGATGTGAAATTTTCCTAACTTTGTAGCCTCTAGGGGATAAATACAAACATCTCCATACCGTTCCCTCAAACTCTATTAAGCTTGTCTGTGAGCTATCAGACCCATGTAACCTAGAGCTCCGATACCAACTTGTCACGGCCCGTATTCCCACCCTCGGGAGTTGTAATGGCGCCTACTAGTACGAGCTAGGCAAGCCAATTAATTACATAATTTACTCTTTTTACTCATTTTATATTTATTAGCAATTTTAATAATAATAATAACATTTAAACAACAGAATTTAACATAAGAGGAAGAAAGAAATCATAAACTATCTGAACATGAATATCTAGTACAACTGTTTGAACCTCGACTACCCATAACCGGTGTCACAATATCACAGACGGTCCAAGATTTACTTCATACAAAGTCTGAAGAAAATATCAATACATTGTTTCTGAATATAAGGAAAATGAAACAGGAAATAAGGATAGAGGAGACGCTAGGGCCTGCAGACGCCTGCAAGTCTACCTTGGATCTCCGTATGAACTGAAAATAGCCTCCAGCCTACGGTCCAAAGTCAACAACACTGGGATCTGCACAAAAGAGTACAGAGTATAGCATCAGCACAACCAACCCCATGTGTTGGTAAGTGACTAGCCTAACCTCGACAAGGTAGTGATGAGGATAGACCAGACTACCACATAAACCTGTGTAGTTCAAATATATATACAGTAGAAAAGAGACACAGAAATAACCGGTCAACATGGGAGAGGGAGCATGCTTTGGGGGAGATAGCAATTCCGAATAGAAAGACATCAAATGAAACGAAAGAAATAACATAACTCAGATATCAACAAGAATCAGAATTCAATAAATGCACGATATCACCCTTCGTGCTTTTACTCTCGTCCTTATCAAGGCAATCATATAATAAAAATGTGAACGACATCACCCTTCATGCTTTTACTCTCTTTCCTCACTAGATAATCAATAATATTGGAATGGAATGGAATGGTATATTATGCGGCAAGGCATCACCCTTAGTGCTTTACACTCTTTCTTCACACTAATACACGACATCACCCTTCGTGCTTTATACTCTTTATTCACAAAACAAACAATGCACGGAATCACCCTTCGTTCTTTAACGCTCTTCCTAACCCAAAAAACAACCACAAACAATAGGGCAAGGGAATATATGAAATTGCAATAAAGATCCCGACAAGGGAACAATATTTCAACAAATAAATCCCGGCAAGGGAACAACATCAATAATATCAACATCCGAGCAAGGGAAATAAAAAATAAATCAATAATAGCCCGACAAGGGTGTCAACATGATAACTTCTTTTCTTTCTCACTTTTACTTCACACTTCACTTCATAACTCGAGCCAATGCTCTACAGATTAAATTTTCACTTACTCTTTCACAATTCGTAACGTAACTTGAGCCAACGCTCCTCAATTTTCACAAGTCACAATTCCTTCCACAAACTTTACACAACATATAGAAACCATCACAATGCATAACAGATACAACGAAGTCATGAAAATCACAATATAAAGACTCATGGACATACTAGACACTAACGTATATATACTCATCACCATTCTTATACATTGTACTCAACAATTAACACATAACAAATAGGACTCAACTTCTAATCCCTCAAGCTAAGGTTAGACCAAACACTTACCTCGATGCCACGAACACAATTCACTCTTCAATTATCGCTTTACCCCTCTATTCGACCACCAATTTGTTTGTATCTAGTCACAAATTACTTAATTATATTAATAAATGCTAAATGAATCAATTCGAATGTATAAAAATGAATTTTCCAAAGGTTTACCCAAAAAGTCAAAAATTGCCCCTGGGACCACATGGTCAAAACTCGAGGTTCGAACCAAAACCCGATCTCCCACTCCCCCACTAACTCAAATATATAATTTGTTTTGAAATCAAACCTCAAATCGAGGTCGGAATCCTCTTTTTTTGAAAAACCTAGGTTCTACCCAAAACACCCAATTTCCCCGTGAAAATCATTGATTTCGAGTTGAAATCATATTAAAAGATGTTAATGATTGAAGGAAACTAGTAAAAATTTACTTACAATCGATTTAGAAGAAGAGTTGTTCTTGGAAAATCGCCATAGGGAGTTTTTGTTTTGAGAGAATATGAAAAATGGGTTGAAAATTGTCCAAGTATAAGAGTTGCAGGTCTCAGATGAGGGAATATCGAACAGGGTTCGCAATTGCGAACCCCGACCTCTGCTGGCATGGGAATTGTGAAGGCAGGTTGGGAAATGCGAACTTTGGAATTGCGAAGGGAGGTTGGGAAATGCGATTTTGGGAATTGCGAAGGGAGGTTGGGAAATGCGAAACCTGGGAATTGCGAAGGGAGGTTGAGAAATGCGAAGCCTGGGAATTGGGAAGGGAGGTTGGAAAATGCGAAGCCTGCAGGCCTGCAATTCCTTAAGTCCAAAATTTCACCCTGTGGCCTATCCAGAACTCAGAGCCCTCGGGGTTGCAAACCAAATATAGACACAACCTCAAAGACATCCTACAGACTTATTTGTGTAATCAAATCGCCAAAATAACATCATGAACATCGAATTAAACCTCAAGATCAATGAAATTTCTCAAAACTTCTTTAAACATCAAATTTTGCATTTAAGGTCTGAATCACGTCAAACAAATTCCGTTTCTTACCAAACTTCACAAATCTATCTTAAATCATATATAAGACCTATACCGGGCACCAGAACCAAAATACGGGTCTGATACCAACATGTTCTAATCAAAATTCATTTCCAAACCTTATAAACAATTTCAGAAAACAATTTTCTTCAAAAATTTATTTCTCGGGCTTGGGACATCGAAATTTGATTCCGGGCATATGCCCAAGTCCTATATTTTCCTATGGTCCGGGACCGTCAGATCACGGATCCGGGTCCGTTTACCCAAAACATTTATCGAAGTCAAATTAATTTATTTTATAGTCAAAAGTTATCTTTTTCCACAGATTTTCACATTTAGACTTTCCGGTTACGCGCCCTGACTATGCACGCAAATCAAGGTGATGCTAAAAGAGATTTTTAGGGTCTCAAAATGTAGAATTTCATTTTAAAATAAGTGTCTATCTGCTACCAAGGCGTTCGGCCCGCTCCTCAAGAAGAAGACATTTAAAATAAAATACAAATCCTCATTTACAGTCGAGTGTTCCATTCACAACGTTCAAGTAAGTGAATTTAACCTTTTTACAATTCCTTTACCAATTTCCAATGCGACCTAAGCATTTAAAGTCTCAAATAGGGGTCTAAAAATTTCAAGTATAACGTGATATGGGTCCTAGACTAACCGAACAATAGCAAAATTAGTAGCTACGTACGGACTCCCGTCACCTCGTACGTAGCCCGCAGAAATAGGTACACATATTTATTTAATTCACCTATGGGGTTAATTCCCTCTTACAAGGTTAGAAAAGAGACATACCTCATCTCATGGCCTACTTTCCGGTATAAGATTGTGCTTGTCAACGCCCCCTGTTCCTCGCGAAATCGGAATCGGGTTTACCACGTTTGGGAAGACAACTCTATTCCTGTTTAGGAATTGAGTTTTGGATTTTGGAGAGTCACCTCCTCATGATTATAGTGCATTAGGATACTTTTTAGAAGAATTAAAGACGAAAACTAGAGTTTGGGTAAGGGCTCGAAATTATCTCGAGGGGAAGGTGTTAGGCACCCCTCAAGATCCACTAGTGTGGTTCTCGGTCGTCCTACAATTTTGACTTTAAATACAAACATGAATAAACAAGCAAGTATTGCAAATAAGAAGCATAAAAGGAGTGCTGAAATTCATGAAGGAAACACTTATGTAAAAAGAGATATGCAAGTAAATGGAAGGGGTCAAACAATTGGTGCAAACAACTTAAAAACAAGTGTAAGAAACAGAAGTTGAAACAGCCTTTAAAAATCTAAAGATTATTAAACTAATAAAGAGGGAGGGGGTCCTAGGTTTATACATTACATGGATCATTCGCACAACACGGGTACCCAAATGTATGCATAGTGTTATCGTGTAATCATCATCTCCATGTCTACCCTTCCCACCCCGTTTAAGGTATTAGAGCGCAGAATGGTATTGCTTACTTATTGCATGCTACTATCCGTCCCCAGCCTATTAGTCTCGGAGGCAAATGGACTACTAATCCTAAAGGAAAGGGGGCTTAGGGCTTTTAGAGGTTTCAAAGGATAAAATGCTAAGGCTTCAACCAAAACAAATAGTTGCAGACAGAAATGGGATATAGACAGGAAATCAAGGCTCAAATATGCCTCCATAAATCATAAAAAAATACAGAGTTTAGTATGTCTTTCACGTACTGGTTTTGGTCTTATTTAAATAAAGTGATGAGTGGACTGGTTCAACGCATATTTTTAGGCGAAAAGTCAACATTAGGCATACTCGAACGCAGTTGTTTGAAAACTGATCTGATTGACTTAAATGTTAATTAGAACTAGGTGTGACATATACTGATTTTAGAAACAGATGCACAAACTAATAGGGGTTACTGATTTTAGCGGGACAATATGAGTTTAACAGCTAGTATTAACTCTATTTAGATTTGAAACTTCCTATAGGCATGCTTTCTATATGAATAATGATTTGGACACTCTTTAGACATCAACAACATCCTAGGAGAATGGCTTCTACATGCAGTTTTTATTATTATTTATCTACAAATAGTTTGCCTAATGTCGTTTGCAGAATGCAGCCGTTTGGTAGACCATGTTTTATACGAAATTGCGGAACAATTAGGAACTAACCTATATGCAGGACATCTATGCGTGTTTGCAGGAATTAAAGAGTAAACCTATGAGCATGATTTTTAGGTGTGAATTTTGTAGAAATTAAAGTTTAAAAATCTATAGGTATGATTTCTAGGCGTGTATATGCATAAATGAAAGTTGAAAACCTATAGGCATGATTTCTAGGTGTGTTTGCAGGAATTAAAGAGTAAAACTATGAGCATGATTTCTAGGTGTGAATTTTGCAGAAATTAAAGTTTAAAAATCTATAGGCATGATTTCTAGGCGAATATGCATAACTGAAAGTTGAAAACCTATAGGCGTGATTTCTAGGTGCGTTTGCAGAAATAAGAGAAAATTTTAAACTTATAGGCAAGATCTCTAGGTGCGTTTGCAGAAATAAAAGAAAATTTAAACCTATAGGTAGGATCTCTACCCTTGGTGCAGAAAGTAAATCCCGTCTCCCATTTTTTAATAAGTTCCCCAGTTTATACAAGTTATTACAGCCCTAAAAGAAATAAACTGGAATAAAAAAAATACATTACAAAACCCCAGCTACATCCGAGCAGCCTAATTCAGACTTAATGCCTAATAATAAGAGATTGAGCCACTCCCGAGATCCAAATTTCCAAGCCTTCTCTCATCTAGGGTGTTTCAGAGATCCAAGGGATTTCAGGAATCCCAGGTAGGGCATACACCTACGATATTCATAGAAATTGAGTTGTGTAGTGTGGAAGGGCCAACCCTTATGTGTCCAAGTTCAGAGGGAGCTCCAAGGTCCCAAGGCAAGGCTCACATAAGAGGGGTAGAACTTAAATTCAAAGAGTTGAGTGTAAGTGCAATAGAAAATGGTAGGGGGACTACCCAGACAGGTTGGTGGTCATGCCCAGCCACAATATAGACTGGCACACCCCTGACCAAACCTATTATCAAGCTTTAGGGAGTAAAGACCTACTGGAGGTCAAGCCATGGCCCGAACAATAATAAAAAATACTAGCAGGCCAAGGCTGTTACTCAGCATACACACAATGAGGGAATGAGGATGGGAAATTGACAAGCTTAGGACCCCAAAGGGTCCAGTTCATGGCCATGGACAATGATTTCAGGCATTGCCACGTTTCTGAACCATAACTTAAAGCATACAAAGGGGATATGAGGGTTTGGGATTCATAAAGTACCAAATACATGACAAACAACTTACAAGATGCACCTGTAAATTAAACATTGAATTACAAGGGAAGGGAAACATGTTACAACATGCTAGAAACAAATATTAACCAAGGAAGACATGAACAAAAGTAGGCAGTAATGAAACACATGTTGTTGGGACATGTAAATTAACTGGGACATACCAGTAGAGAAGTAAAAAATGCAGAAGAAAGTAGAGTAAACAAAGTCCATAGCAGCACAAGTAGCAGAAAGAGGGAGAGAGTTTTAAGTGAGAATGATTTTTTGAACTCAGATTGCTTTCTCTGTTCATGTCTTTAAAGAAAAGGGAGGAAAGTATTTATAGCTTTGAAAACGTGTATAGAAATAAGGTAACAAGTACAAATCTATCACAAATATGGCATGGTCACAAATCAGAATCAAACTAGTATAAGACTCCCCTTTAATTAGGGGATTCTTATTCAAACGGATGCTAACAGGATCTAAATAAGCAAAGGTAGAATAAGCCTTGTAAATAGAATGGCTGTTGCCATAAAAGAAGCAGTAAAGTAATACAATAGGTATTTAAGTCTAAGTTCAGGATTGTACTTATTTTTGGAAAGGGTTTAGTAAGGCCAAATAAAGAAAGAGGATCAAATAACCCTTGAAAGGCGAGTAAAAATCAGAATTTCATGAAAGGAAAAGTTTGAAATCAATTATGAGTTTGAAAATCAATCACAGAAGGGACTCAATATATAAATGAATGCACAAGTAATAATCATGCAAGGCCAAGCTATGGCAAGAGAAAATGACATACAGTAATAGCATAGAACAAATATTCAGAACATGCTTGTCAGCTCTCAGTGGTTTAGTAATAGAGAAAAGGGTCAGGAGCATGCAAAGAGCCGAGTGAAAATCATAGTCGAGTTTGACAGGTAGCAAGAACTCGGAACAAAAAGAAATCACATAAAGGAAAAGAGATGCTGAAGCAAAAGAATCAAATTGAGCAATTTTAAACAAACGATTTGTACAAAAAAACTCAAAGGACTTGAATAGGCCCCAAAGAACTAGGGTTTTCGAAATCAGTCGAGTTTAGAGGAGATAAGCAGATAAACACACAAACAGTCTCAGAATCTCAAATAAACCCTAAAAATTAGGGTTTTCACCACTTAAGTAGTAAATTAAAGGAACACTAACCTGTAGACTCAGAAACTCAAACAAACCTCGAAAATTAGGGTTTTCAATACCAACTAGTCCTAGAGATGCTAAGCAGATGAATTGAACAGACTTAGAAGCCCTAATTTAAAATCAAAGGGTTTTGAGAAAGGAAATTTGGGGAAAATGCTTTAAACATCACATATAGCATAGATCTAGCACAAATCTAAACGAATAAATAAAAAAGAACCTTGAATAGGCTAGGGTTTCTAAGAACCCTAAAGGACGAGAAAGGCTTGGAGAATACCAGATCAGATCTAAGTTGATAAGGTCTGAACCAGGCTCAGGAGGCTAAGATATGCCGGAACACGGCTGGAGATGGCTGAAAACCTTGAATCGACGAAGGTCTGGGTGAAGATCCTCAAAGACTGGCCTCGAATCTTCAGGCATCAAGCATGTGAGAGCAATAGGAGGTGCGTATAGGTCGTCCATGGCTAGAACAACCATGGATTCTGGGGGATTTGAGGTCGAAGAGGGGTAGGCGGCGATTAGGGTTTTGAGAGCGTTTGAAAGCGTTTGAGAGAAGAGAGGAATTAGAGGCGATGTATCTGAGAGAATGGGGTAGGGTTTGGGTGTTGTTTGCGATTAAAAAGGAAGGGAGAGATCTGGGCCGTTGATCAAAATGATCAACGACTCAGATTTTAAAGAACCGGACGGGTTTGGGTAATTGAATCAGGGGTCGGGTTGGCATGGTAGTTGGGCTGGGCAATTTGGGCTTGAATTTGGGGTGCAAAAATAGGCTGAAATTGAAACACAATTGAGGCTAAATCGTAAATAACCACTTTTTCCATTTTTATTTTATAAAATAGAAATAATGATTCTAAAAATAAATTGCAAGTACTGAGTAAACAAATATTATATAAACAAATAGTTTAAAAATGCTGGGATTGATTTTATAATTATAAAATGCTATCAATTACGAAATAGGCTACAATGCAATTATATGCAATTTAGCTTTAAAAATGCCAAATGAATTTGTAAAAATGTGAAAAACTCGCCTTAGTTATATTTTGGTATAAATATGAGGATTAAATAAGTTATTTACCAAAATGATAATTTTGGGAATAATTATCGGATTTTATGGTATTAAAATAGGCAATAGCTTGGTCTAAAAATCATTAAAAAAATGCCAAACTCTTGGGTGTGCTTATATATGCACATATATGCTATTTTGGAAGTATTTTGGTTACAAAAATACATAGGCAAAAATTGGGTATCAACAGCTGCTCCTCTTTACCCGGGAAGGATGAAAGAGTTGTCGGGTAAAGATATGCTGGCCAATTTTGACTAGAAATGGCAATTTGAAAAGAATTTTGACTGAGCTCTGGTTTCTGAGCTGCCTACATATCAGTGGTCTTACAGGAATCAGGCCATATGTAGTTCAGGAACCATTGATGAAATATGTCGATGGAGATTCAAAACGACGGATGCGATGTTTAAAGTGAGACAGGTTTCTGAAAATCGATAGGCTGCGGGAACCGGAGCGGGATCGCTCCTGTTGAGATGGCCGTTGCCAGCCGGCATACCTATAAGTAAGCAATATGAGCGTATATCATGCATAAACTTAAACATGATGCAAGTTCCCGTTGGACCATTAATGTTGTCCTTGGATGGTTAGGATTACGTCCTCGGACCATGATGTCCTGGGCCATGAAGCGCAAAATTAAAGGATTCGCAGGCTATGAAATGATGTTCTCGGACTATGATAATGGTGCCTTCGAACCATGATGCCTTTGAATAATGATATGCAGGATATAAAGCGGGGCCCTCGGGCCATGGCATGGTGTTCTCGGGCTATGAGGATGATGCCTCCGAACAATGATGCCCTCGGACAGTTTGGCGATGTTTCAGCCCATGAAATGCAAGGTTTGGCGGTATTTTAGCCAATGCAGAAGCGTAAATGGCGATATTTCAGCCGACAGAAATTTAAATAAAAATAGGCGATGTTTCAATCAATGCAAAAATGTAAATGGCGATGTTTCAGCCGACATGAATTTAAATAAAACAGACGATGTTTCAGCCGATGTAAAAAGTAAAATGACGATATTTCAGATGTCAGAAAGCATAAGTATAGATGATGATGGAGATAAACTGGCGATCTTTCCACCGATGTAGCATTTAAATAAAGTTTGGCGATATCTCGACCGATTGCAAGATGTGAGGTGGCGATATTTCAGCCATGCGAGAAAAAAATGAAATGGCGGTATTTCAGCCATGTAGGTGGAGGTAGAGTTTAACCTTGGAAGGCAGAAAGGTAGCCTTATGCAATGCAAGAAATGCAGATGGAGACAATGCTTAGTCTCGAAAGGCATAAAGGTAGCCTTATGCAATGCAGGAAATGTAGATGGAGACAACGCTTAGTCTCGGAAGGCAGAAAGGTAGCCTTATGCAATGCAGGAAATGCAGATGGAGACAACGCTTAGTCTCAGAAGGCAGAGAGGTAGCCTTATGCAATGTAGGAAATGTAGATGGAGACAATACTTAGTCTCGGAAGGCAGAAAGGTAGCCTTTTGCAATGCAGGAAATGCAGATGGAGACAATGCTTAGTCTCGGAAGGCATAAAGGTAGCCTTATGCAATGAGATAAAAACGAATTATAAGTAGCTGATTGTGATATTACGGCTGCTGTGGACATTGCGTGCGGATAGCAAGCAAATGCAAATATGTGTGACGGTTCAATGCGATTGCGTAATATATTCAGTAATTTTGCGACTTGGGTGCCTACATCTAAAGAAAATCGTGAGTTTCGTAAGAGGGGGAAAGGTTAGTTCATTTTCCCTTGAGTCCTGGCGTTGCGTATCATCGGGGTAGCGTTGCTAAACAGTGGAAGTTCGGACAATGATTATGCATGATTTAGTGAACATATCATAAGTAAAAAAAATAGTTTTCTTTTAGCTAAACCAATGACTATGATGTGGTTCGAAACATTGCAACCTCTCCTGCTCCGGAATTTTGAGGGCCCTTCTCAAAATTCTGCCCCAATTTACTGGGCTGGCACTTGTGACGGTTGTGCTGAATGATTGAAGAATCATCTTCTCCTCAAAATTCTGCCCCATTTTATTGGGGGACATCCTTGGCGATGAATGGTTGAAGACTGACTTCGAAATTTTGAGGTTCCTCCTCAAAATTCTGCCCCAGTTCCAATAA
>MU688919.1:29907-40094 GCA_026770625.1 Nicotiana glauca | reverse complement strand
GGGGGGTGGGGAATGAAATTTATTTTAAATTGTGACCGAACCCATAGGACTGCCTACGTATCCCCTCTTAAATGGGAATCAGGTTAGACACAATTCAAATTACATAGTAAAGGAAATCGTAAGTGGTTACACATAGTATTGTTTCACTGCATCTGAGTTGATCGGCTTTGGCCAAACGTCTCTGTCCATTTCTGTGAGGATAAGGCCTCCTCTAGTTAGAACTCGGTGAACCATGTACGGACCTTGCCAGTTAGGAGAGAATTTTCCTTTGGCTTCATCTTGATGTGGGAATATTTTCTTTAGCATCAACTGCCCTGGTGTAAACTTCCTTGGCTTAACTCTTTTGTTGAAGGCTCTGGACATTCTGTTCTGATACAACTGACCGTGGCAAACTGCATTCATCCTTTTCCCATCTATAAAGGCTAAATGCTCGTAGCGACCTTTCACCCATTCTGCATCGTCCAACTCTGCTTCTTATATGACCCTCAAGGAGGGAATTTCTACCTCGACGGGGATGAACGCTTCTGTACCATAAACCAGCATTAGGGCATTGCTCCGCTCGATGTGCAGACCGTGGTGCGATATCCCAGTAAGGAGAATGATAACTTCTCATGCCATTGTTTGTGACTTTCGACCATCTTCCTTAGTATCTTCTTGATATTCTTGTTGGCTGCTTCTACAGCTCTATTCATCTGAGGCTTGTAGGCTGTAGAGTTCTTGTGTTTGATCTTGAATGCCTCACACATTGCTTTCATTAAGTCACTGTTGAGATTAGAACCATTATCGGTAATGATTGATTCCGGAGTTCCGAATCGGCAAACAGTACGGTTACAAATGAAATCTATCACAACTTTCTTAGTCACTGCTTTGTATGACGTTGCCTCAACCCATTTGGTAAAATAATCAATTGGCACCAGGATAAACCTGTGCCTGTTTGATGCCACAGGCTCGATAGATCCAATGACGTCCATCCCCCAGGCGGCGAATGGCCACGGTGAGCTTGTTGCAGTAAGCTCGTTTGGAGGCACCTTTATCATATCTGCATGTATCTAACAGCAATGGCACTTGCGAACATACTGGATACAGTATGTTTCCATAGTCATCCAAAAATAACCTATTCGGAGTATCTTCTTTGCTAAAACAAAACCATTCATGTGCAGCACCAAGTTCCGGCGTGCACTTCGTCCAATAGTTTGGATGCTTATTTTGCTTTGACACACCTCAATAAACCTAAATCGGGCGTCTTCCTATACAGGATTCCCCACTGTGAAAGAAATTGTTGGATAATCTTCGAAGTGTGTGCTTTTGAGTAGCGTTGGCAAGTTCTGGATATTCTCCTGTTGTTAAGTATTCTTTGATGTCATGGAACCATGGTTTTCTGTCCGCTTCTTTCTCAACGTGAGCACAACAAGCTGGCTGATCATAAATCTTTACTGGGATGGGATCAATGAAATTCGTGTCTGGATGTTGGATCATGGATGACAAAGTAGCCAATGCGTCAGCGAACTCGTTCTGGACCCTAGGGATATGCTAAAATTCCGTCTTTGTGAATCTTTTCCTCAATTCTTGTATGTGATAAAAGTAGAGGAGTATCTTAGAGTTCTTGGTTGCCCACTCTTCTCGAACTTGATGTATGAGCAAGTCTGAATCCCCGATCACTAGCAACTCCTGAACGTTCATGTCAATGGCCATCTTGAGCTCTATGATGCAAGCTTCGTATTTAGCTATATTATTTGTACAGGGGAATCTGATCTTGGCGGATACCAGGTAATGCTGGCCGGTTTTAGATACTAGGACTGCTCCTATGCCAATTCCTTTGAAATTTGCTGCTCCGTCGAAAAACAACCTCCAACCATCGTAGGATTTTGCAATATCTTCTCCTACGAAGGTGACTTTTTCATCAGAAAAATATATTTTCAGGGTTTCGTATTCTCCACCAATAGGATTCTCGGCAAGGTGATCTGCTATGGCTTGACTCTTGATTTCTTTCTGAGTCACGTAAATAATGTCGAATTCACTCAGCAAGATTTGCCACTTGGCGAGCTTCCCAGTGGGCATGATCTTCTGGAAGATATACTTCAGCGGGTCCATCCTGGATGTAAGATAAGTAGTGGAGGCACAAAAATAATGCCTAAATTTCTGAGCTACCCAAGTAAGAGCACAACAGGTGCTCTCCAATAAAGAATACCGAGCCTCGTACAAGGTGAACTTCTTACTGAGATAGTAGATGGCTTGCTCCTTCCTCCTTGTTTCATCATGTTGTCCCAGAACACAACCGAATGCTCCATCCAAAACCGCGAGATAAAGTAGTAGAGTCCTCCCTGGCTCGGGCGGAACCAAGACTGGCAGTGTTGACAAGTATTCCTTGATTCTGTCGAAGGCTTTCTTACAATCATCAGTCCATTTAGTAACAGCGTCTTTCTTCAGCATTTTAAAGATGGGTTCACAAATGACCGTGGACTGAGCTATAAACCGACTGATAAGTTGAGTCTTCCCAAGAAACTCATCACGTCCTTCTTGTTCTTTGGCGGTGGAAATTCTTGAATGGCTTTGACTTTTGATGGGTCCAATTCTATTCCTCAACGACTCACGATGAAACCCAGTAATTTTCCAGCAGGAACCCCGAATGCACACTTGGCGGGATTTAGTTTCAAATTGTACCTCCTCAGTCTGTTGAAGAACTTTCTCAGGTCTTCCATATGGTCAGTAGCTTTCTTGAATTTGATCATGACGTCATCCACATATACCTCGATCTCCTTGTGAATCATGCCATGAAAGATAGTAGTCATGGCTCTCATTTAGGTGGCGCCAGCATTCTTCAATCCAAACGACATCATTTTGTAACAATACATTCCCCACGATGTGATGAAAGCTATTTTCTCTGCATCTTCCTCATCCATCCATATTTGATGGTATCCGACGAAACAATCAATAAAAGAATGCAACTCATGCTTGGCGCAGTTGTCGATAAGAATGTGTATGTTTGGCAAGGGGAAGTCATCTTTGGGACTAGCCCGGTTAAGATCCCGGTAGTCGACACAGATTCTAACCTTCCCATCCTTCTTTGGTACTGGCACGATGTTAGCTAACCATGTCAGATACTCCACTACCCTGAGAACCTTGGCTTTGACTTGCTTAGTAACCTCCTCTTTGATTTTTAAACTCATGTCGGGCTTGAATTTCCTTAGCTTCTGTTTTATTGGCGGACAGGTTGGATCTATTGGCAGTTTGTGAGCTACAATGGACGTGTTGAGACCAGTCATATCATCATACGACCAGGCGAATATGTCCTCGTATTCTCTTAAAAATTCCGTATATTCCTCCTTTTCTGATGGCGACAAGTGAACACTAATGTGTGTTTCTTTGATATTTTTCGTATCTCCCAAATTAATGACCTCAGTTTCTTCCAGGTTAGACTTAGGTCTATTCTCAAAATTCTCAACTTCTCTGACGACCTCTTCAGGTATCTCATCTTCTTCCGAGTCTATGTCCTTATGTTGCGTTGTTTAGTTGCAAATCATAATCGTTGGTTCATCATCAAGATAAGTAATAGTAAAATAGAGTAAATGATAGAGAAAATAATAATTGTGATATAAATTTAAATGCTTTTATTAAATTCATAATTGTTTGAAACGTCGGAGCTTTTTTCGAAATTAAAGACAATGCGAAAATGAAATCAACTAGTAAAGTAAGCTAAAAATGAGATGCATGGTGCTTTTGTTTAGCCTTGCTACCCCGAAGCCTTTCGGGCCCTGACGGTCCTAATTGACCAATTGCTGAGGCGGTCTCCTCTATTCACAACTTGTATGGAAGGGCCTTCCTCCTCGAAAAGAACACAACAGTCCATATCATCATCCTCCAGAAACAAATTCTTCATGGCTGCCAACGCTTCGTCTTCCTCTGACCCATATATAGTATCTGTTGGTTGGAAGGTTTGCTCCAGGCTGGGTATCGAAAGCTCCAATGGATAGTAGGGATCGCGCCATGGTGGCGACCAGCTCTGGAATTCTTCCCAAGTATAGCCATACCCTAAGCCAAATGTAGTACCATGCTTCTTTTGTTTGATGGGCTTAGTGATCCCCTGAAGATTTTTACCGAGTCCCGTTCCAGGCTCGTACCCACACCAATTCAGGATACTATCGGTCTTGTTGTCCCACCACTTATCCTTATCTACAGCGTTGACCCTTTCAATATGGTGGTATGTTTCTCCGCCTATTCTCCTTCTGCCTCCAATCATTGGGATGGTCTGGCGACTATATATGGGGTTACTACCATCGCCATGAATGATCACCTCTTGGTGATTCCATTCAAACTTTACTGCCTGATGCAGGGTCGATGCTACAGCTCCCGCAGCGTGGATCCAGTACCGTCCTAACAACAAGTTGTAGGATGCCGGGACGTCTATCACTTGGAAGTCGATGTTGAACCATGTTGGCCCCATTTGCAAGCACAGGCTGATTTCTCTGATGGTGAATCTCTGGGACCCATCTAAGGCCTTGACATTGATAGCCCCATCTTTGATCTCATGCAGGCTTTTTCCCAAAGTTCTAAGAGTTACTAGCAGATAGATGTTGAGGCTTGATCCTCTATCGATCAGGACTCTAGTGATGAAATAATCTTTACATTGCACGGTGATGTGCAGTGCCTTGTTTTGGCTCAATCCTTCTGGTGGCAACTCATCTTCGTGGAAGGTTATTTTATGGCTCTCCAACATTTGCCCCACCATATTCACCATTTCACCCCCGGTTATATTGCTGGGCACATAAGCTTCGCTCAGTATCTTTATTAGGGCATTCTTGTGAGCGTTTGAACTCTACAGAAGAGCCAGGATAGATATTTGTGCGGGTGTTTTGTTCAACTGTTCAACGATCGAGTACTCCTTAGCCTGTATTTTCCTCCAAATATCATCGGGCCCAGTTTCAATAGGTCGTCCTGGGGCTTGCTTACTGGACTCGGCTAGGTGATATGGGGTGTAAACCCTCCCTGTTCTGGTCATTCCTTGTGCGACAATTGTTTCTCCTATCTTGGTCTTTCCTTTCCTCCTAGCATCAGTAGTGTAATCCCATGGTATGGCATTTGAGTGGAATTGTGTTATGTCTGACATTGCCACCGGAATAGGCACCCTTGGTGGTAATACAGTAACTTCAAAGGGTGTAGGTGCCTTTGGAACTCCAAATTCAACCTCAACTGGCCCGGGCACCTTTGCAGAAGGAGGCGCTTCAAATTCAAGAGGTATAGACATATTCTTCAAATTGAACCTCGACTGGCCCGGGCGCCTTTGCAGAAGGAGGCGCTTCAAATTCAAGAGGTATAGACATATTTTCTTCACCATCCCTGGAGGGCTGATTCTGCACAACAATTGGGTTAAGTGTAACTGCTGGTTTATTTGGTTCATCCCGTTCAGCAATCAAACCTATCGACCCTTTAGGGTCCCAATCATCTTCGATCTCGGTCATGTGAATGTCTCCACCTTTGTGGTCAGGTAGAGGGTTGTTACAAACATTAGGAGCAGGCTCTTTTGCTACTATGACCTTATTGTCGATCAGGGTTTGAACCTTGTCCTTCAATGAACGACACTCGTCAAGGGTGTGTCCCTTCATGCCGGAATGATACACACAGGTCTTGTTAGGGTTGACCCACTGGGAGGGATTTTTTGGAGCTTTGGCTGGGATAGGAGTGACGTAATCATCTGCTTTAAGTCTTTCATATAGCTGGTCAATTGGTTCAGCGATGGATGTGTATTGTCTGGGAGGTTTGCAGTCAAAATTTGGCCTGGGCCTTGGAAAATTTTAACGGGTGGGAGGTGATTGGTAGTGAGAGGGTTGAGCGTTATAAGCTTGGTAAATAGGTGATGTTTGAGAGTATCTGGGTGAGGTGGGTTGATATGTGAGAGGTGGAGAGGATTGGTAAACGGGAGGTGGATAGGAAGGTGCGGGTGCTTGGTAATTCAGGATGGGCTGATATGTAAGTGGAGGTGATGGGTAAGTGTGGTATTTTGGTGGTGATTTGGCTCCCTGTACGACCATTAAGTCACTTACATCCTTCTTTTTGGACGTGTCACCGGTTTGTAAAGCCTTATTGGTGGCCTGCAATGCTTCAAGATTCGTAACCATACCATTCTTATTGCCCTATTCGATTTTTTCTCCAAGTTTGATGATATCGGAGAACTTTTGACCCTCGATCAGCATAAACCTCTTGTAATATTTGGTATCTTGAGCCCAGACAAAGAATCTATTCATTTGCCCTTCTTCTAGGGCCGGTCTGATCTTTGCAGCTTCTGACCTCCAAAGAGTGGCATACTCACGGAGTGTTTCGGTGGGTTTCTTCTTCAAATTTTGTATATAGAATACATCCGGTGTGTTCTCTGTATTGAATTGGAATCTATCCATGAAGTCCGATGCCATACCTACCCAACTCGTCCATTTCTTGGGGTCCTAGCTGATGTACCAGGATAGTGCATCTCCTTTCAGGCTTCTCATGAAGAGCTTCATACGGATCTTCTCATCCCTTCCAACTCCAACCAACTTATTGCAATATGTCCTCAGGTGGACTCTGGGATCTCCTGTTCCATCAAACATTTCGAACTGGGGAGGTTTGTACCCCTCCGGAAGTTCAACATCTGGCTGGATGCATAGGTCTTCATAATTTAACCCTTCGATACCTTTAATACGTTCCACGCCCTGAACTCAGCTGGTTAATTTCTTGAGTTCTGTCGCTAAGTTCCTGATAAGGGAGTCTTTGTCATCAGACTCAGATGCATTTGAGATTGGTTGGGTGTAGTGGGGTACAATATCCACAAAAATAGGAGTGTTGTGGAAATGGTCATTTGTGGCATTCAGTGACTCAGGAATGAGTAGTGGAGTGTTGTTGGAGTGTGGCATGTGTTATAGTGTTGGGTATGAGTGGGTTATATCTGTGGTTGTAGGGTATTTTGTGGAGGTGCAGGATTCTGGGTGTTGACATCAGGAGCGGTGAGGGAAAATGATAGGTTCGCCAGATTCCGAACCTGATCCAGCTCTTCTCGAAATTTCAACAGCTTTTGCTCCAATTGAGTAGCAGTTTCCTAAGTAACCGGGGTACCCTGAGGAATCTCAATCTTCTTTCTGGTGCTTGGATCTCCCATTATACCTTTGTTCTTGTTCCGGATAGGACGATAAGGAGGAGGAGGTGGAGGGCCCTTGGATCTGGTGGAGTATGACGATGGTGCCAGAACGCACGAACTAACCTTTGGGGAGGGGAATAAAAATAAAACATGAATAAAAAGGTAACAAGTTAGTGCGGGTCATGAAAAAAAAATATTACAGTATTTACACACGTGCGAAAAATGTAAGTCGCGTCCTAATTTTGGTGCCTTGTTGTGACCGAGGTAAGCCTAGCGACAAATAGTTTTGGAGAACTTATAATGCTAAATGCCTCATTTTATTGACGAAAACAAGACGAATCCAAAACAACTCTAAATAATGGAAAGTAAAAACATCACTAGTGGCCATTGACCTTATTACATCATTAAAGCAAAATAAAAGACTCCTAACTACTTGGTCCCGGAAGGACCTTCCCCAGATTTGGCATCTTTGTCTCCCTCGAACAGCTCTACCAACTCGCGTAGTCCTAGCAACAAATAGGCTTGGGCCAGATGTCCGCCTGCATTTCCTTCAGCATTTTGACAGTGTTCAATCCTCTTAATGAACTTTCCTTCCAGCTTTACTAGACCCCGCTCCAAATACCCTAGCCGATTGTTGGCGCTGACAGCCATGTCTTTCCACTCCTCGATCAATTTCTGATGCGCTTCTTGTATTTCCCGATGCTCACTTTCACACTCTCGAATTCTCTTGCACAATTGATTATACTTAACCTGTGCTTCAGCGTGCTCATCAATAATTCTGTGACCTCGAACGAACCGGGGCTGACCCATGCCATTGTCTTCCAATTAACCCGACTAGTGCGGCACACAACCAGCGTGATACCTGTCTGGCTTAATGGATTCTTTCCCCAAAACGATTTTGCAATGCCACAAATGCTGAGCTTGGCACCTGTGAGAGCTATCGTTGTTCTAGAAATCAGCCCTGAGGTGGCTCATTTTGTCGACCCTTGGTATGATTTGCTTTCTTCCAGCCTGCCTCATGGCTCGGAGAGAAACGTAGGGATAACTTCCTCTCAAACCAATCAGTATGAGAAATGGTGCATCTCAGGATCGAACAATGAATTCATCCATGGGGAACCACTCAAACATCCATTGTACTTGGTCTTCTTTCAGATTTTCAAACAATTCTATCCATCCTCTGGCATCCTCTGGCTGAGCGAACATTTTAGGCATATAGTTCATACGCTTTGGCTGGTGAAAGGCGATGTGATCATCCCAATCTCTGCGTATCTTGGCGGTATTCTCATCTTTGGAGGTGTTCCATGAGCCAAAGCTAAAGTAATAGGTTGCAACCCTCAAAATGAGTGCCTTGTTGTTGACAGTTGTTCAAAGCATGGTATATCTCGACGACGATCATGGGTACTATGCTGAAAGTTTGTCCACCAATCCCTTCCATCAAAGTCTTGGTTACCATGGCCAGTCTGGTGTGGATCCTGGCCTTCTTCATAGGGAATACGATCATCCCCAAAAAGCAAAACATGAAGACGAAGACCCTTCTATGGACATGTCCCAATGAGGTGATGGCAAACTCATCTGAATAGGTGCGGTATGACTTCCTATGGCCGTACCTCTCGTATAGGTAGTCAAATGGTATGTAAGAGTCTTTCAAACAAGTCAAGTTTGGGTTTTTATTTAGTCCCATCATCTTAAAGAAACCCCTTCATTTGTGATTCTCTGGCATAAGCAAACCCGGAATTTCCCAAGGAATTCCAGCTAAACCTCCTATTTCTTCAAGTAAAGGAGTCATTTCAAGGTCCCCAAAGCGGAACACGGACTTGTCACTATCCCAGAACAATGTCGCAACCTCTATGATTCTGTTATTAGGCTGAATTTCTCGAAGAGAAGGCATATTCACTAAGTACTTGCGGACGAGTGTCTGATTACTAGAATGGAGGTTTTTCCACCAATTCAGCAGCCTTGGGTGAATGTTGGTTACCATGCCAAATCTGGGGACTTCGTGCCTCATTTTCTGCAAAAAAAAAAGCATTAGGCCCTTACTCCCACCAGACTCAGCTATTTAAACCAATAATTAGCACAGCAAGCACTTAAGTTCTCCAAATAAATGCACAAAATATGGAGGTGTCCGTTTGTGTTTCTAGGAAACCCGGTGGACTTCAGACAAGGCTATCTTAATGAGTCATTATGTGGACAACATAACTGACTCGGCTAGGTTTGACCATGATACATGTACAGTTTAAATGGAGTAAGGTTTCTATTGGGGTTTTAGACAGGCACCCTTGAGTGGACAACTCAAGAGGGAAAGGCACGGAACCGTCGACTGCACCGCTGATCCACTGATTTTACCGCAAATATGCCTTTGACAAATTTAAAAAGTGATAGTATTGGAAGCGCACAACTACTCATTATAAGCGTTGCTATAGTATTTGTTTGGCACAAGTGGAATATGATGTTGAAAATGCAATTTACAAGAATGAAACATGTTGACACGTATTTTCACGTTCATACAATAAAGTTTACAATGATTGCTAAAAAAAAGTTACAACAGTATTGAAAAAGCGGTAAATGAAAGTAATTAAAGAAAAAGAAACAAAAGAGACAAGTCAGTTTCAAATAAAGGCATTAAAAAAAGCAGTAAAAGAAAGCAATAAAGTCACATATAGTATGCAATGGTAAAAAGCCTAAAGAATCCCCAGCAGAGTCGCCATGCTGTCGACGCCCCCCTTTTTCTCGCGAAATCGAAATCGGGTTTACGACATTTGGGAAGACAACTCTATTCCCATTTGGGAATTGGGTTTTGGATTTTTGGAGAGTCGCCACCTAATGATTATAGTGCATTAGGACACTTTTTAGAAGAACTAAAGATGAAAACCAAATTTTGGGTAAGGGCTCGAAATTATCTCGAGGGGAAGGTATTAGGCACCCTTCAAGATCCACTAGTGTGGTTCCCGGCCATGCTACAATTGTGAATTTAAATGCAAACATGAATAAACAACCAAGTATTGCAAATAAGAAGCATAAAAGGAGTGCTGAAATTAAGGAAGGAAATAGTTTTGTAAAAAGAGAAATGCAAGTAAAGGGAAGGGGT
>MU688919.1:4111-29430 GCA_026770625.1 Nicotiana glauca | reverse complement strand
CCAATTGTACGCATAGTGTTATCGTGTAATCATCATCTCCATGTCTACCCTTCCCATCCCGTTTAAGGTATTAGAGCGCGGAATGGTATTGCTTAATTATTGCATGCTACTACCCGTCCCCAGCCTATTAGTCCCGGAGGCAAATGGACTACTAATCCTAAAGGAAAGGGGGCTTAGGGCTTTTAGAGGTTTCAAAGGATAAAATGCTAAGGCGTCAACCAAAACAAATAGTTGCAGACAGAAATGGGATACAGACAGGCAAGAAAGGCTCAAATATACCTCCATAAATCATAAAAAAAACACAGAGTTTAGCATGTCTTTCATGTACATGTTTTGGTCTTATTTAAATAAAGCGACGAGCGGACTGGTTCAACGCATATTTTTAGGCGAAAAGTCTACATTAGGCATACTCGAATGCAGTTGTTTGAAAACTGATGTGATTGACTTAAATGTTAATTAGAACTAGGTGTGACATATAATGATTTTAGAAACAGATGCACAAACTAACAGGGGCTACTGATTTTAACAGGAATACGAGTTTAACAGCTAGTATTAACTCTATTTAGATTTGAAACTTCCTATAGGCATGCTTTCTATATGAATAATGATTTGGACACTCTTTAGACATTAAAAACATCCTAGGAGTATGGCTTCTACATGCGGTTTTTATTATTATTTATCTACAAATAGTTTTCCTAATGTCGTTTGCAGAATGCAGCCGTTTGGTAGACCATGTTTTATATGAAATTGCGGAACAATTAGGAATTAACCTATATGCAGGACATCTATGCGTGTTTGCAGGAGTTAAAGAGTAAACCTATGAGCATGATTTCTAGGTGTGAATTTTGCAGAAATTAAAGTTTAAAAATCTATAGGCATGATTTCTAGGCGTATATGCATAAATGAAAGTTGAAAACCTATAGGCATGATTTCTAGGCGTGTTTGCAGGAATTAAAGAGTAAAACTATGAGCATGATTTCTAGGCATGAATTTTGCAAAAATTAAAGTTTGAAAATCTATAGGCATGATTTCTAGGCGGATATGCATAACTGAAAGTTGAAAACCTATAGGCATGATTTCTAGGTGCATTTGCAGAAATAAAAGAAAAATTTAAACCTATAGGCAAGATCTCTAGGTGCGTTTGCAGAAATAAAAGAAAATTTAAACCTATAGGCAGAATCTCTACCCTTGGTGCAGAAAGTAAATCTCGTCCCCCATTTTTTACTAAGTTCCACGAGTCTATACAAGTTATTACAACCCAAAAGAAATAAACTGGAATAAAAGAAAATACATTAGAAAATCTCAGCTACATCCGCGCAGTCTAATTAAGACTTAATGCCTAATAATATGAGATTGAGCCACTCCCGAGATCCAAATTTTCAAGCCTTCTCTCATCTAGGGTGTTTCAGAGATCCAAGGGATTTCAGGAATCCCAGGCAGGGCATACACCTAAGATATTCATAGAAATTGAGTTGTGCAGTGTGGAAGGGCCAGCCCTTATGTGTGCAAGTTCAGAGGGAGCTCCAGGGTCCCAAGGCAAGGCTCACATAAGAGGGGTAGAACTTAAATTCTAAGAGTTGAGTGTAAGTGCAATAGAAAAGGGTAGGGGGACTACACAGACAGGTTGATGGTCATGCCCCAGCCACAATATAGACTGGCACACCCCTGACCAAACCTATTATCAAGCTTTAAGGAGTAAAGACCTACGGGAGGTAAAGCCATGGCCTGAACAATAAACTGGCAGGCCAAGCCTGTTACTCATCATACACACAATGAGGGAATGGGGATGGGAAATTGACAAGCTTAGGACCCCAAAGGGTCCAGCTCATGGACAATGATTTCAAGCATTGCCACGTTTATGAACCATAACTTAAAGCATACAAAGGGGATATGAGGGTTTGGGATTCATAAAGTATCAAATACATGACAAACAATTGACAGAATGCACCTGTAAATTAAACATTGAATTACAAGGGAAGGGAAACATGTTACAGCATGCTAGAAACAAATATTAACCAAGGAAGACATGAACAGAAGTAGGCAGTAATGAAACACATTGTTGTTGGGACATGTAAATTAATTGGGACATACCAGTAGAGAAGCAAAAAGTGCAGAAGAAAGTAGAGTAAACAAAGTCCACAGCAGCACAAGTAGCAGAAAGAGGGAGAGAGTTTTAAGTGAGAATGATTTTTTTGAACTTAGATTGCTTTCTCTGTTCATGTCTTCAAATATAAGGCATGAGAGTATTTATAGCTTTGAAAACGTGGTGAGAAATAAGATAACAAGTACAAATATATCACAAATATGACATGGTCACAAATCAGAATCAAATTAGTATAAGACTCCCCTTTAATCAGGGTATTCTTATTCAAACGGATGCTAACAAGATCTAAATAAGGAAATGGAGAATAGCCTTGTAAATAGAATGGTTGTTGCCATAAAAGAAGCAGTAAAGTAATACAATATGTATTTTAGTCTAAGTTCAGGATTGTACTTATTTTTGGAAAGGGTTTAGTGAGGCCAAATAAAGAAAGAGGATCAATTAACCCTTGACAGGCGAGTAAAAATAAGAATTTCATGAAAGGAAAAGTTTGAAATTAATTACGAGTTTGAAAATCAATCACAGAAGGGACTCAGCATATAAATGAATGCACAAGTAATAATCATGCGAGGCCAAGCTATGGCAAGAGAAAAAACATACAGTAATAGAATAGAGCAAACATTCGAAACATGCTAGTTAGGTCTCAGTAGTTTAGTAATAGAGAAAAGGGTTAGGAGCGTGCAAAGAGCCGAGTGAAAATCATAGTCAAGTTTGACAGGTAGCAAGAACTCGGAACAAAAAGAAATCACATAAAGGAAAAGAGATGCCGAAGCAAAAGAATCAAAATGAGAAATTTTAAACAGACGATTTGCACAAACAAACTCAAAGGACTTGAACAGGCACCAAAGAACTAGGGTTTTCGAAATCAGTCGAGTTTAGAGGAGATAAGCAGATAAACACACAAACAGTCTCAGAATCTCAAATAAACCCTAAAAATTAGGGGTTTCACCACTTAAGCAGCAAATTTAATGAACACTAACATGTAGACTCAGAAACTCAAACAAATCTCGAAAATTAGGGTTTTCAATACCAACTAGTCCTAGAGATGCTAAGCAGATGAATTGAACAGACTCAGAAACCCTAATTTAAAATCAAAGGGTTTTGAGAAAGGAAATTTTGGGAAAATGCTTTAAATGTAACATATAGCATAGATCTAGCACAAATCTAAACAAATAAACGAAAAAGAACCTTGAATAGGCTAGGGTTTCTGAGAACCCTAAATGACGAGAAAGGCTTGGAAAATATGAGATCAGATCTGAGTTGATAAGGTCGGAACCAGGCTTAGGAGTCTAAGATATGCCGGAACACGGCCAGAGATGGCTGAAAACCTTGAATCAATGAAGGTCTGAGTGAAGATCCTCGAAGACTGGCCTCGAATCTTCAGGCATCAGCCATGTGAGAGCAGTAGGAGGTGCGTATAGGTCGTCCATGGCTAGAGCAGCCATGGATTCTGGGGGATTTGAGGTCGAAGAGGGGTAGGAAACGATTAGGGTTTTGAGAGTGTTTGAAAGTGTTTGAGAGAAGAGAGGAGTTAGAGGCGGCGTATCTGAGAGAATGGGTTAAGGTTTGGGGGTTGTTTGCAATTAAAAAGGAAGGGAGAGATCTGGGCCGTTGATCAAAATGATCAACGACTCAGATTTTAAAGAACCGGATGGGTTCGGGTAATTGAATCAGGGGTCGGGTTGGCATGGTAGTTGGGCTAGGCAATTTGGGCTTGAATTTGGGGGTGAATTGGAGTGCAAAAATAGGCTGAAATTGAAACACAATTGAGGCTAAATCGTAAATAATCACTTTTCCCATTTTTATTTTATAAAATAGCAATAATGATTCTAAAAACAAATTGCAAGTACTGGGTAAACAAATATTGTATAAACAAATAGTTTAAAAATGCTGGGATTGATTTTATAATTATAAAATGCTATCAATTACGAAATAGGCTACAATTGCAATTATATGCAATTTAGCTTTAAAAATGCCAAATGAATTTGTAAAAATATAAAAAAATTACCTTAATTATATTTTGGTATAAATATGAGGATAAAATAAGTTATTTACCAAAATAATAATTTTGGGAATAATTATCGGATTTTATGGTATAAAAATATGCAATAGCTTGGTTTAAAAATCATTTAAAAATTCCAAACTCTTGGGTGTTCTTATATATGCGCATATATGCTATTTTGGAAGTATTTTGGGTACAAAAATATATAGCAAAAAATTGGGTATCAACAATGCTCTAACCCCCCAAATTTGGTGTCAAACAACTTGAAACTAGTCAAATATTATATAAAGTAATTAATTTATGCTCAAAAGTCATATCCTAACTGTTAAAGTGATTACCCAACTCTAAATGTAAGATTCCTAAAATTTATCCCCGGACCCACATGCCCGAATTCCGAAAATTTTCGAAGAAAGTTGTTACCCAGAACCCCATAAACTCGAATATATGATTTTTCCTAAATTCCATAACCAATTTTGTGGTCAAATCTCATTTTTATCAAAAATCTCGGTTTTCATCTAAACCCATTTTTTTTTACCAATTTTTACATGTTAATCTACCCTTAATCTATGTATTTAACTCATGTTGTGTAAAAATTACTTACCTTAAGGTGCTAGGTGAAACCTCCCCCCACCCCTTCCAAGAGCTCCAAAAATCGCCCAAGAGTTGAAAGAAAATGAGCTAAATGGTCTAAGTCTCGTAATTAATAAGATGTGCACATGCCTCAATGTCACATTTAGGGGCGAAGCTATGCTGGCCTCCCTTTGCCGAAAAATTATACTACGTATAAGGTAAAATATTACTTGTTATTGATTAAAAATAGATTTTGAACTCCCTTGCATAGCCCACTGGCAAAGGATGTTCAAAATTTGAACACCATTATTAAATTTTCTGGCTTCGCCACTGGTCGCATTTACAACACCTGATTCGCAAATGCGAACCTAGGCTTAGGCTGCCCAGGTCCCAAATGCGAACAACGAGTTGCAAATGCGGACTCTGTTGATAATGCAAATGAGAACACTTCCTAGGCCGGGATCCTTCGCAATTGAGATGCCCTTCTCGCAAATGAGAAGTTTACATTTGCGAGCAAATTGTCTTATTTGCAAGACCTGCAATTGCTGCCAAGAAACACTAGAAAACTTATGTGTTTTTCATCCTTCCAAACGTAGGAAACTCACCCGAGCCCTCAGAGCTCCATACCAAACACCCACACAAATCTAACAATATCATACAAACTTGATCGCGCGACCGGAAAATACATCAAAAACCACGAATTGGACACTAAAACGCATGGATTAACTCATGAACTCAAACCTTCTAAGCACACTTCTACGCATCTGATCGAAGCCAACCCTGTACTACTATAAAGTAGCAAGAGAGGTCGAAGTAGTTTTTAGCCTATATGGTCGGGATTGATTTCCATAGGGAGCTAGAAATTGGAATTGAGTTTCTATCTAAGTTAGAGTTGCATAATTGTTCCTAATTACGCTTCTAAACATTTTTGGTCTTTGATTTAACTTCTCAATTTATACTACCAATACGCTAAATTGAGCTACGTTATGCTAAGAGAAGACTATTGAAGATGTTCTAATTAGTTAAAAGGCACTAGGGGAGTGACTTTCACCTAGGTGGATAATTAACAGGTTATCATGTCTAAGTCTAGGCTGTTATATTTGGGGATTATGATATAACCATTGCACGATCCTACCCACTCTATACCTCTCGGTTGTTCGAGTGATTTTTCACTAATTGACTTTCTCAAGATCAATTGGGTATGATCATTTGTGCAAGCAATTGAGGTTCAAGTGGGGTATTACGATCTCTCGGTTTAACCCTTTAATTGGGGCAACGAATTCTCTGGAGTATGCCCCAATTCCTTGTTGGACTAATTCTAGAGACTTAGGCTCTCTTTCTCAAGAAGAGCCAAAATCAACAAAGCATAAACTAGTATTTGCAACCACTAACTCAAAAATAAAACCATAAATTAGTCTAAATATCAAACACCCATAGACATTCAAACCTTAAAACACAAGACTCATCAATTACCGACACTAAGGTTGAGCCACAACCCTAGCTGATGGATCTAGCTACTCATGATAATAGAGAAAACAAAGAAATAGATGAAGATAAACACATAAAATTAAATTACTAATTAAACTTGAAGATTCAAGGGTAAAACTATCGTAAAATTACTCCAAATGGTAAGAAAGCACTATTCACGAGCGCAACTCAACTGTATATTCTAACTGATGACCTAAAAATGGGAAAAGATACTATTTATACTTGGCCAAACATTTTGGACAAAAATACCCCTACAGGGATAGTGCAGACCGTACTAATGCTTTATGCTAGAATTCTTGCTCTCTGATCATGGCCACCACGGATCGCACAAAATGCACCGCGACCGGGGTGGCTACTATAACGGTCCACATAAAATGGAATGCAGACCGCATTGTCTATAATCCTCCAATTTGCCACTCTCTGAAGTTGAGCTCTGCGGACCGCATAGAATCGAGTGTGGCCGCAATGAAGTCAATGCGGACCACACAGAATGCAGTGCGGCCGCATCACTTAGCTGCCTGGAATTTAGCACTCTCTGATACCCTTCATTGCGGACAGCACAGAATGGAGTACGACCGCATTGCTTTTCTGCCTGAGATGAGTACTCTCTGAACCTCTCCTTTGCTGACCGCACATAATCGAGTGCGGCTGCATTGGTCCTATTTTCTGAGCTTGAACTTCTTCTTGCTACTTGTGCATGTTTCACTTCTTTTTGAGCTGGTTTTTGACGAAAAGTCACCTTGTTGATCAAACCTGCAATCAAGTACAACACGTAAGCCTTTGGGACTACTTTGTATACATTTCTAATCAAAACTCAAGTAAGAAGGAGTGTAAAATGCATTCAAATCCCTAGTTATCAACTCCACCAAACTTAAACTTTTGCTTGTCAACAAACAAAATAAGACCCACCCCTTAAGAGTAAATCCAAGAAAATTCGACTGACCTAAAGTGACATCAACTAGCATCAATTGGGACTAACAATTGCCCTCAACTCAAATGAATCATTAACAACATCCACTCTTTTAAACACCATGGATCTTAGTGCGACACAAGAGAATCAAGAGTTGACTCAACACATCAAGGGAACTCTTTTTATTACTTCGGTCATTGTGGAACCCAAACTCACACATCCTCGACTCTCCCTAAACAAACCTCACCTTTAAGATAGTATCACTCAGAACAAGGTTAATGGAACTACACTCATCTATCTCAAATAAAAGTCAAAGTTCGGCACTAGGTACCATATGCTTGCCCCTTATGTGAGTGACCACTAATGTAAACTTCATTCAACTCAAGATCATATAGGGTTTTTGTGGAAAAATAGTGACGACTTTTGGTGTAGGGTAGGAAATATTTGGTCTAAGTAGGTTCCATCTTCCCTTTATTATCTTATGTGAGTCACCACTAATGTAAACTTCATTCAACTCAAGATCATATAGGGTTTTTGTGGAAAAATAGTGACGGCTTTTGGTGTAGGGTAGGAAATATTTGGTCTAAGTAGGTTCTATCTTCCCTTTAGCATTTTTTGCTTCATTTTGGCACACATTCACTTGATTTTTTACGTCATTTCACTTCTTTCTAAGGGGTTAGAGAGACACACTGTCACTCTTTCTTGTACATTTCAATTCTTTTCTCCTTTCTAAACTTTCCACACATTTAATTCTTCACTTTTATTGAATCCCTTCATTCTTTTCTACATTGAATATTCTTTTTGTCTTTTTTATTTTCTTTATTTTTCATTGCCTGTTGTGATGACCCAAAAGGTCATCACTTGTTTTAGAAATAAATTCTGCATTCTGAGGCCTTAAAAGCCTCTTTCAGCATAACCTCGATTTGCATGCGCGGTCTGGGATTGTAGCCGGAAAGCCATTATGTGAAAATCTGTTAAAATGATGAATTTTGACTTTAAAATGAACTTTATTTGACTTCAGTCAATATTTTGGGTAAACGAACCATGACCTGTGATTTGACTGTCTTGGAGGGTCCGGAACAAAATATGGGACTTGCGCGTATGCTCGGAATCGAATTTTGAGGTCCCAAGCTCGAGAAATGAATTTTTAAAGAAAATTATATTTTCTAGAATTATTTATGAGTTTTTGTAATGAAATGAGTTTAAAATTTTATGGTATCGGGCCCGTATTCTAGTTCCGGAGCCCGGTACAGGTCTTATATGTGAATCAAGAGGAGTCAATGAAAATTGGTAAGAAACGGAAGTCGTTTGAGGTGATTCGGCCCCGTAGTTGTGAAAATTGATACTTTGGAAGCTTTGAGACTTTTCTTAGATTTCTATGCTAAATTCATTGTTTGAGAGGTTATTTTGGCAATTTGATTGCACGAATAAGTTCATTTGATGTTTGTGAGTTAGTATGCATGTTTGGTTTGGAGCCCCGATGGCTCGGGTGAGTTTTGGGTAGGTTCTGGGGGTGTTTAAACTTAGGAAAACGCTGTTGTTGCATCAGTTCTTATGTAACCGCACATGCGAGTCAAGCACCGCAGGTGCGAGTTTGCAGGTGTACATAGTGGGCCGCAGGTGCGGTCTAGTCTCTCAAATGCGGACAATCCTTTGCAGATGCGGTTCCAAAGGAGCAGGTCCTTTTCTCGCAGATGCGGCCCAAGCGGGCCTAGTCATTTCCGTAGAAGCGACCTTTTTTCCGCAGGTGCGGTCACGCAGGTGCGACCCAGGTATTGCAGGTGCGGAAGTTGGGCAGTGGAGTCTTTTAAAACATAACTTCAGCGATTTCTCTTTCAATTTTTCACAAAAAATAGAAGAGCTAGGGAGATTTTCTCAAGAGATTTTCTTCCCAAATCACAAGTAAGTGTTCATTAACTAATTTCTTTCTAACTCTCTAATGTTTTTCATCAACTTTTATTAATAATCCTAGGGTTTTAATGGTAGAAAATTGGGGATTTGGCTAGAGTTAGGGCTTTTTATATAATTGGTATTTAGACCTCACTTGGGGTTGGATTTTGAAACTTATTGCATATTTGGGCTCATGGGTGAATCGGTGAACGAGTTTTGGTCAAAACCTGGAGTTTCGACCAAGTGGGCCCGCTGTTGATTTTTGATTTTTTGGGGGAAGATGATGGAAAAAATATAATTTATCCTTGGGATTGGATTATCTAGCATTTACTGATGTTGTTATATTAATTTGAATTAGATACAAGTAATTCGGAGGCGAATTTTAAAGGAAACGTGGTGTTTGAGGCTTGAGTTGGCCGTGAAAGTTTGAGGTAAGTGTTTGGTATAATCTTAGCTTGAGGGATGTGTCATATTTGCTATGTGTTACTTGTCGAGTACGACGTATAGGCATGGTGACTAGTATCGATACGCCGGTGTCGAGTATGACCGTGAGTCTTAAATTGAAATCATTGCATTCCTGAGAAATACTACGAATGACTAAGTTATTGGTTCTCTGTGTTGAGCAAGGTTTATAATTATTCTCGTGGTGATTACTTATGATTGAGTATTGGTGCTAGTTGAGGTAGTTAGATGTTGGAATAAGTTGGGTTATAGCTGATTCTCCCTTGCCGGAATAGTGTTATTTCCTTATTGGTCCCTTACCGGGGCCCTTGTTGTGATTGGTGTTGAAATATATATATATATACACACACACACACATATATATATATGTGTGTGTGTGTCTGAGTGTGTGTGTGGATCAGGTTGTACGCCGCAATAATACTATATTTAGATCGGGTTGCACGCCGCAACAATGAGATAAATGGGTCGGGTTCCACGCTGCGACAACTATATAATTGGATCGAGTTGCACGCTGTAACAATGATATTATGTTTTGGGATCGGCTTGCGGGCCGCAACAATTGATAAAATAAAGTGCTTATAGATTTGGTTACGATTTCCTTATTGTTTTGCTGTAAATTCTAAATTTTCCTTATGCCTTTCTCTTAAATCACTGTTGGTATTGATGTTCCCCCGCAGCATGTACCCCCCTACCATCTTTACTTGTTTATTCTTGTTTATTTTTCGATGCATAGTATATAACTGCACAGGTATACTTGGTAGTCTGGTCCTAGCCTCGTCACTATTTCGTCGGGGTTAGGCCAGGCACTTACCAACACATAGGGTCGGTTGTGCTGATACTACAATTTACACTATGTGCAGATCCCGGAGCGATAGGTTTTGGACCATAGCTTTGGGTAGCAACCTTCAGTCCAGTCAGAGATCCCGAGGTAGTCCTGCAGACGTCGGCAGGCCCGGCGTTCTCTTCTATCTTTATATGTATTCTATTTTTCATCTGCTTCCAAGACAGATAGTACTTTTCCTTCAAACAATTGTATGTAGTATTCGTAGACAGTCCGTGATATTGTGACACCGGATTCCGGGTAGAGATGTATGTTGGCATAATCGTACTGGTTATGGTTTAATTATCAAATTAAATCTTCCGCTCGTTTTTATTTATCGTTAATGCTTCACTGTTGATCTCATGTTGGTTAAATAGTTAAAATGGGATAATAAGTGAGTTAATAATTCTATAGTACGTGACTTTCCTAGCTTCCACGAGTAGGCACCATTACGAATCCCGAGGTTGGGAAATTCGGGTCATGACACCTGTCCTTTTCTTCATTTTTTAACTTTTACCACTTTGTTTCAGTCCTCCTCTCTCCCCCCAAACTTATACTTTTGCCATGTGCTAAGGAAATATCTGGTTCCAAGAGAGGGTATATTCAGAACGGGTAAAGGCTTGTAGAGTGGTTCTTGAAAGAAAAAGGCCTAAGGCTCAAAAGGGCTGACCAGGGATTTTATTATTGGTAGGCTATGGAAGTGTTCAAGATACCATTCGGATCAAGGAGAGCCTATAATCACTTCTCAAGTTAAATTCCACTTAGGATTTTGCGACAAACATTCAGGGCAAGTTCTAGACCAATGGCTCGGAACTTGGACTTCCAATTCAAATTCTCACCCCACAAGCTTTGGGATTGCTAAAGACACGGAGTTGGGGGCCCACAACAACCTTAGATATGATTTGAGCACACAATGGTTACGAAAGACCACTTCATGATTATTGGCCAACACAAGAGTCTCAAGGTCACAACTTTCACCATCCTACACACAACGATTTATTTTTGACCATGGAATCAAAGACAAATGTGTTAGGCCCAAGTGAAGCTTTGCTTGAGGCACCCTTACCAACTAACTACTAAAAAGTAAAAAAGAAAAATAGACCCAAACCTTTAAGAAGGTTGTCATTCCATCCATCATCGGGAAGAGCCACCCGGTTCACCCAAATTCCACATTTGGAAAGAACCATGGCATTAAGAAAACCAAAGGCTTATTGTAAAAACTCAAAAAAAAAAGGCTACAAAATAGCTACGAACGTAAAATAAGAAGCTAAGAAATGAAAAATGCGGAAAGTAAAATGAATATGTACAATAGGGGATTTAGACGAATATGCAATAGGGAGAATGAATATATACACAAGAAGGTAAATTTATATACAGACCCAATGTAAAAAGTACGAAAAGTGCAATGAAATGATAAAGTTATATACATACCAAAGATAAAAAAGAGATAAAGCATAAAATATCATCATATGTACAGTCATCAAAATCCAAGTAGGGCTACCCCCTCAAATGAAAGCTGGAATTATCCTCAATTCCAACTAACTAAAATACGCACAAAAAGGGAAGGGAGGAAAAAGAAACTCCCTATGGGTCCTCCGTCTGGATGAGATTCTGAGTCTGAGTCCCTGGGTCCTCCATCTGCTCGAAAACCTGTGACTGGCTCCCTGTGGCCCGTAGCTCTGCTGGGACCTGTGTCTGGACCTGGACCGAGTTCTGGGCTGACTCTTGTGGTTGGCTGGAGGAATCTCCATGCAAGTCCTCCAACTGTATGACTGCGTCATCTACACATGGAATCACCCTTCTCCTCTTGAGAGGCCTTTCTAACTTTGCCTCCGGCTCTGGCTGGGTATTACGCCCCCTAATATTATGTCAATATTAGGTCCCGCAATATTATATTACGACGATGTTATGATCTGCAGTAATATGTTACGATGGTGTTACCCTATGCAGTAATATATTACGATTCATGTTACGTCCTGCAGTATTAAGTTACGACAGTGTTGTAACCGACAGTATTACATTACTGTGATATTACCTCGATGGAACGTAAGTCCTAGTGGCAAGGTATGATGTAAGAAGTTTCAAGTTATCAGTGGTATATTGTAGATTAATATTGAGGCGAATCAATAATGGATGGACAAAAGTCACAAAGTATGATATGAGATTAGGCTCTTCAAACTGGCCAATTAAAGCAGTGGCTTTTCCTTTGTAGTTCTTGCCTTTAGGGTTGTCATGACCCTACAAGTTGTACCATGAGAACAGTACCTTTGCTTTCACCTTCACATACAAATTTCCGCTTCTCTACATCTAAGTCCTTCAGGTACATGGTCAAGAAGCTGGGGAAGGGATAGTTTATGTCACCTTCATTCATTACTCGTGTAATAACCCCAGGCATCACATTCCCAATGTTAATCGAGTAACCCGCAATAATTGATGCTACCAATATAGCCCGGTGAAGAGGGAGCGAGTTGTCGTCGGTAGTGGGGTCGAGTCTGCTGCACACGAATATCTCCAACCCCTTAGCCTCGAAATTCAATCTTCTTCTTAAAATATTCACTCCCGCATTCAACCAATCGAAGGTGGTACCTGGGATTGCCAAGTACTGTGCCAACCAAGGACGGGCCTCCTCACCCAATGCCATCTTCTCCAGACACAGTGATTCATCCTCCTCATTGAAGCCCAAGTAGTCATTTATTGCTTTAGCATCAAATAGTACTTTTAAATTCCGCATCTTGGTCATTTTGGTGCCTTTCTTGATGTGGGAAACATTGGTGTAGAATTCCTTGACCAATTGCTCGTTTGCATCCTCACAGTTTCTTAAGAAGTACTCCCAGCGCACTCTCTCTCTAAACTGTCTTCTCGCATTGGGGTTGTGAGGCAATAGGTCTCTATCCACAAAAATTCGCTCCAGAATCAATTTTTTCTCAGGCCACTATTCTCTGAACTTATGGTAGGCCACCTCACTCACAAAACGTTCCTTCCATGCCTTCGGATTTCTCGTTCTCTCTACTCCTCCCACCTGAGGCTCACCCCCATCTACTTCATCCCCTACTTCTGCCACGGGGCTCTCTACGGATAGTGAAGCTATGGGAGATGTGGAATATTCTTTGGCGCTGCCAACGGCTGAGACCTCAGATGAGTGGAGATCCTTGAAGAATAGGCCCATCTGTAAGCCCGAACCTGTCCGAGAAGTCATCTATAAACTCCCGGACAGAGTCTGAATCAGACAACTCCCTGGAAGTCTGATACTTACTTCCCGATGAGTGGGAAGTAGCTCTATCAGCGGCCCGGATTGCCTTCCTTGTTGCTTTTATTGCTTCCCAAACTTGGGGGATCAGTTTTATCTTTCCACGTCCCCTCCCCCGGGAGGACTCTCCTCATCCCGGTTGTTTATCACCATTGCCTCTTGATCTCACTATTGTCTGCAAGCAATATTCAGTAGTGCTTTGTTAGTACTAATATAATCAATGTAATTCAGAGTTGCAGGAAAAAGAGTTGTAGACAGTAAAAAGTTGTAGAATGCGGACTGCACAAAATGCCGTGCGGCTGCAAAGAGGCCACCGCAGACCACAAAAAACCATTGCGGTCTGCATAGAGGCTGGGTTCAGACTGCCCACTCTCTGAATCTGTGCACCGCGGACCGCACAAACTGCAATGCGATCCATATTGGGGCATTGCGTACTGCACAAAATCCAGTGCGACCGCACCCTAAAGTTCCACTTCCAGTTGTTATATCACTGCGGTCCGCACTAAACGGTATTGCGAACCACACAGAAGCACCACGGACCACACATAAACCACCGCGGTCCGCACTGAGTTCCCAGTAGTAGCACCAACTTAGGGTTCAATGTAATGTCCAATTTTAGTCCAAATTTTTACCTACTAATGATTCCCTAGGTGTTGCCTTAGTGTTTTATCTAATTATGCCTAATTAAAACATGATTAACTAACCTAAACAACAAATTGAAAGAGAGAGTGGGAAGAACAAAAGAAAAGTTAAGAGAAAAATGAAAATCAAAAGAAAATAGCAAAATTAAACAACTAAAAAGGAATTAAAGTTACCAGAAATGAGATGCACTGATGATTAATCAAGACTAAGCAGATGAATTCGTGCAATATTTAGTGATGAACAATGAATTTTTAGGGCTTGAGAGTACAGAGATCGAAAAGTTCAAATGGAGGGCCTCAGGTCCTATTTATAGAAAAAGGTCTTGGCCCCCAGCTTACTTACCCACCGTGGACCGCACAAAATGTAATTTGGTCCGCACACACATAATCATTTAAGTTTGAGAAGGCAACCACTATGGTCCGCACAAAATGCTCTGTGGCTGCAGTGGTCCATTTCGGATCGCTCAAAATGTAATGCGGCCACGGTGGCAAACTTCAGAGAGTTGGTTTTTACATCTATCATTAGTGCAGTCTGCACTGATTTTGTGCCCTCGCACTAAGTTCTTTGCGGCCACACAAAATGTAGTGTGGTCCGTATTGCAAACTTTAGAGACTTGATCAAGTTTTCCAATTTGTCTTGCACTGCATCAACACAATCCTACATCATCTCACAACCAGTCAATCCAAAAATAAATCCTATACTACAATGAAAATCAAAGAAAGATGAAAATAAAAACACATGTGTTGCCTCCCAAAAAGCGCCTGATTTAACCTCGCGGCACGACGCATGTTACCATCATTAATTTGAGATGAAGAAGTGGCACCGTACCACATGGCTGTTATCAATTTTTCCCACGTAATGCTTGACTCTGTGCCCATTAACTCTGAAAACCTCCCCATTTTTGTTTTACAAATCAAGTGCACCAAACGGGGTCACAAATACCACTTCAGAAAGTCCACTCCATTTTGACTTCAGCTTTCCCGAAAACAAACGCAACCGAGAGTTGAACAAGAGAACCAAATCACCTACTTTGAACTCCTTTCCACGAGCATATTTATCATGAAGATACTTTATCTTTTCCTTGTACAAGGATGAACTGGAGTAGGTATGGAATTAGAATTCATCAAGTTCATTAAGTTGCTCTATACGAAGATTTGTTGCTGCATCCCATTCAAGGTTCAATTTCCTCAAAGCCCACGTGGCCTTGTGCTCTAACTCAACTGGTAAATGGCAAGCTTTCCCCAACACCAACCGGTACGGAGACATACCAATCGGAGTCTTGTAAGCAGTCATGTAAGCCCATAGAGCATCATCTAACTTCTTAGACCAATCGATCCTATTTGCATTGACCGTTTTAGACAGAATACTCTTGATTTTCCTGTTTAAGACTTCAACTTGGCCACTCACGTGAGGATAATAAGGAGTAGACACTTTGTGTTTGACACCATACTTTGCAAGCAAGGTATCAAAAGCTCTATTGCAAAAAAGCGACCCCCCATCACTTATGATTGCACAAAGAGTGCCAAACCTTGTAAAAAAGTTCTTTTTGAGAAACACAACCACACTTCTAGCTTTATTGTTGGGCAAAGCCACGACCTCGACCCATTTTGAAACATAGTCAACCGCCACTAGAATGTAGGTGTTCCCGTACGAGCTTACAAATGGGCCCATAAAATCAATACCCCACACATAAAAAATATCCACTTCTGGAATGGTGTTGAGAGGCATCTCATCTTTCTTCGAAATATCACCCGCTCTTTGACATTCGTCACACCTCTTTACAAGATCACTCGTATCTTTATACAAAGTTGGCCAATAAAACCCACAACTTAGAACCTTCAAAGCTGTCCTCGCTCTGCCATGATGGCCACCATAGGGAGAGGAATGACAAGCCTATAAGATACTCAATTTCTGCTCCTCAGGGACACACCTCCCGATCACTTCATCGGTGCAAATCTTGAATAAGTATGGCCATCCCATTATAAATCCAAACTATATCGTTTGAGTTTTTTCCTTTGGTTAGAAGGGAGCTCACACGGGATTATGCTAGTCACAAGGTAATTATAAACATCTGCAAACCATGGCATATCACTCATTGACACAGAAAGTATTTGCTCATAGGGAAATGCATCATTGATCTCTAGGCCATCACATGGCCTTCCTTCCTCTTCCAAGCGGGAAAAATGGTCCGCCACTTGGTTTCACTAGCTTTCTGGTCCACAATTTCCAAATCAAACTCTTGAAGTAACAATACCCATCGCATTAGCCTAGCTTTGGAGTCTTTCTTCATCATCAAATACCTAAGAGCTGCATGATCGATGTGTACTATGACCTTGGCTCCCATGAGATATGGCCAAAATTTCTCCATTGCGAACACAATAGCCAACAACTTTTTCTCAGTTACCGTGTAGTTCCTTTGAGCCTCATTCATAGTCTTGCTCGCGTAGTGCACTAGATGAAATATTTTGTTCAATCTTTGACCCAAAACTGCCCCAACCGCATCATCACTCGTGTCGCACATGAGCTCAAAAGGCAAGCTCCAATTGGATAAGGTAATGATAGGGGTGGTGGTCAACTTATGCTTGAAAAGTTCAAAGGCTTGCATACATACCTCATCAAACACCAACTTGGCATCCTTTTCTAGTAGCTTGCACAAAGGATCCACTACCTTCAAAAATTCCTTGATAAATCTCCGGTAGAATCCCGCGTGCCCAAGAAAAATTATAACCTCCTAGACAGAAGTGGGGGGAGAAAGCCTTGAAATCACCTCTATTTTGGCCTTGTCAACCTCTATACCATGCTTTGAAATTTTATGACCTAACACTATTCCCTCCTCAACCATGAAGTGGCATTAATCACCTACAACACTAAAGTCATCCATGAACACCTCTAAAATATCTTCCACCTCCAAATTATCTTCCACCATATCGATGAAAATGGCCATCATACACCGTTGAAATGTCATCGGTGCATTACACAACCCAAAAGGCATCCCAGAAAAGGAAAATGTGCCATATGGACAAGTAAATGTGGTTTTCTCCTGATCCTCCGGAGCAATCAAGATTTGATTGTACCCAGAATATCCATCCAAGAAACAATAAAAGGCACGCCTAGCAAGACGATCAAGCATCTGGTCAAGGAAAGGCAATGGGAAGTGATCCTTGCAGGTCACCTTGTTCAACTTCCGGTAGTCCATGCACACCCTCCATCTGGTAACTGTCCGGGTTGGAATTAGTTCATTATCCAAGATCATAACACCCTTCTTCGGCACACACTGCACCGGCGAAGTCCACGAGCTGTCAGAGATAAGGTACACAACCCCGACATCAAACCACTTGATCACCTCTTTTTTCACAACTTCTTGCATTGCCTCATTCAACCTGCTTTGATGTTCTAATGAAGGTTTCACATCATCTTCAAGAATAATCTTCTGCATACAGAATGCGGGGCTTATTCCCCAAATATCAGCTAAAGTCCCCAATTGCCTTCTTCCGCTTTTTGAGCACCGCCAATGTGGCATCCACCTGTATGTTAGTAGGACAAGAGGAAAGAATACCTGGAAAAGTTGAACTAGGGCCTAAGAATTCATACCTAACGTGTGGAGGCAATGGCTTCAACTCCAACACCGGAGGCTCCTCAATTGAAGGCTTTGTTGGAGGAGTCTTTCTATTTTCAAGATCCAAAAAGAGTTTCATTCCTTGTAAAGCATTCATGCCCTCCACTTGGCCTTCATCAACATTGATATCAAGATTCAACAATACGGCCTCCAGATTTATTATTACACAAGTATCATCAACTATCACAATCGTGACAAGATCCACAAATGAGCACACTTCGGTAACAATTGGGCTGCTTCATTGACTTGCACACATGAAACACCACTTTTTCATCACCCACCCACAAAGTGATTTTCCCTACTTCCACATCTACTAGAGCCTTCCCCATGGCAAGGAAACGTCTCCCCAAAACGATCGGGACTTTATAATCTACCTCACAATCCAAGATCACAAAATCAGCTGGCAAGATACATTTGTCCACCCAGACAAGCACATCATCAACAATACATAATGGTCTCTTCATTGATCTATCCACCATTTGCAATCTCATGGAAGTCAGCCTCGGTGGACCAATAACCAAAGTCTTGAAAACTGAGTAGGGTATCAAGTTGATACTCACCCTTAAATCACATAGAGCTTTAGCAAAGTCTGCACTTCCAATAGTGCAAAGGATGGTGAAAGCACAGATATCCTCTAACTTCGGAGCCACTGAATGTACTATAGTACTAACTTGATGGGTCATCTTGATAGTTTCATAGTCCATGGATCTTTTCTTTGTCACCAAATATTTCATGAATTTAGCAACATTTGCTCTAAAGCCTCCACAAAAGGCACATTAATGGATAATCTCTTCATCATGTCAATGAACTTTTTGAATTGATTCTTATTTTTTTGCTTGGCTAGCCTCTGAGGATAAGGAGGAGGTGGCCTAGGTAAGGGTGCCTTGGCTTTTGGCATAACCGGCTCCGGCATGTCTATTACGTGTTCCCTAGACGGGTTCATGTCATTTTGTGTTTCCACCTCGGCATCTTCAATATATATACTCACTTATTCATTCATATTTTCATCAACCACATTCTCAACCACCAAAGGAACTTCATCATCTTGCAACTCAACTTCATTACACAAAACTTGCTTTTGTTTGGAGGCATTCACATCCGCCTCGTCCACTCCTTATAGTTATCGCCATAATATGATTGTTCCCACCCTTTGGGTTAACTACCGTATCACTCGGTAGAGCCCCCTTAGAGAGAGTATTCAAGGACTACGAGATTTGGCATAGCTAAACCTCCAAATTCCTGATTGAAGTGTTGTGAGAAGCCAATTGCGCATCGGAGTCAGCATTCTTTTTCAACATTTGTTCAAACATCATTTCAATTCTCCCCATTTCATTGTTGGAAGAACTAGGACCCTGTGATGGAAAAGGCAGTGGATTGCTCGGTTGTTGGTATATTGGGGGCCTTCGAAAGCCTTGCCCCTGATTTCTCTGGTTATTGTTCCATCCACCCTGGTTGTTGTTTCCACCCCAATTGTTGTTATTGCCCCAGTTTCTCTGATTGCTTCGATTATTGTTTTGATTTCCCCAATTGTTGTTCCATTGTTGTTGATTATTCCAATTGTTGTTGCCTTGTTGTTGGTTACCCCAATTGCCCTGGGATCTCCATTGTTGTTGTTGGTTAGAAGAATTGCCTCTTTGGCCTTGGTAATTATTCACATAATGTACCTCTTCATTCTGCCCATCATAACCATCATCCTGGAATCCACCACAATCATTGTCAAATTGATCTGAACTCCCTTAGTTATGTTGACCTCTTTGTCTTCTATTGTTCACTGGCATGTTGACACCCTTCATGGCATTTACTTGGCGAGGATTTTGAACTTGCTGTAACTGTGCCTGTGCTAATTGGTTCATTATTGTTGTAAGTTCTACTATAGCCTACCCATGGTCATGTAGTTCTTTGTGCAAATAAGTGACCGTAGGGTCACCCTGTGGCACATTGGCCCTACTTTGCCAAGTGGAGGATGTGTTAGCCATCTCGTCAAGAATAGCACAAGCTTCATCATAAGGAAGCTTCATGAAATTACCCCTAGCCAATTGATTCACTGTGCATTGATTCAATGTATTAATGCCCTGGTAGAAGGTTTGTTGTATCATTGCCTCTGTCATATCATTGTTGGGGCATTCCTTCACCATAGTCCTATATCTCTCCCAAATCTCGTGTAATGGTTCAGTGGGCTCCTGCTTGAAAGCTAAGATCTCGTCCTGTAATGCTGCCATGTGCCCCCAAGAGAAATTTGGTAATGAACTTATCTGCCAACTCATCCCAAGTTGTGATGGAATGGTTGGGAAGTCGCTCAAGCCAATCCAATGCCTTCCCTCTAAGTTAGAATGGGAAGATTCTCAATCGAAGTGCATCCTCGGACATATTCATTTGCTTGCTCCCCCAACAGGTATCCACGAACCCCTTGAGATGTTTGTAAGAATTCTGAGTGGGAGCACCCGTAAAGTACCTACGCTGCTCCAACAATGTCAGCATCACGTTGGTAATTTGAAAATTGCCCGCTGGGATATGGGGCGGGACAATTGCACTAACATAGCCTTGGTTGGGAAGAACTCGAGGGGCTACTCTAGGAGGTGGTGGAGGAGTGTCTGGAATATTTTCATTAGCATTGGCCTGGCGGCCTCTACGTTGTCCTTGAAATATAAGAGGCATCTCATCATCTCCAACATCATCTACCTCCTCCCCCGCAATCACATTGCCAAGAGGGTCATTGTTGTTTGCTGCCATTTTTTCACCTGAATTTGGGACACACACAAATTAGTAACAAAGAAGGAAAAAAGAACAACTCACAAAACTACCCGTTAGCTCCCTGGCAATGGTTCCAAAAAGGTGATCGAAGCTGTAATGACCCGGCTGGTCGTTTTTAGAATTTACACCCCATTCCTTCATTAACTGCTTTCCCTAAGTTCATTTCTACAATTTTTGGTTTGCCGGGACGTTCGGTGTTTGGATTCAGAGTGTTTTGGGACACTTAGTCTCTAAATGAGAGCTTAAGTGTTGAAAAATGGTCTGTAATCGGAATTGTATGAAGACGGCCTCAGAATGGGAATCTGATGGTTCCATTAGCTCCATTAGGTGATTTCGGGGTTGGGAGCATGTTCGGAATGTATTTTGGAAGTCCGTAGCTCATTTAGGCTAGAAATGCCGAAAGCTAGTATTTTAGTGATATCCGGTTGATAGGTGAGATTTTGATCCGAGAGTTAGAACGGAGTTCTGGAAGTTGTTGTAGCTTCGTTAGGTGATTTGGGATATGTGTGCAAAATTTCAAGTCATTCGGACGTCTTTAGGTCGGGTTTTTTATTAAAGGCGAGTTTCAGAAGTTGGGTTGAACTTAGGCTTGAATCCGTTGTGGATTGGTGATTTCTGTGTTGTTGGATGTATTTTATGATTGGAACAAGTTCATATGATGTTTTAGGATGGGTTTGTACTTTTGGTTGAGGTACCTAGGGCCTCGGGATGATTTCGGATGGCTAATGGGAACTTTTGAAGTTGAAAAATTTCATAATAGATGAAATTGTAAATGAGTGTGCCCAAGACCTCACTTTAAACGATCATATCTCCAGTTATATAAGCAGTTGTGTGATCCATAACCTATAAAATTAAATCCCTTTTGAGTCTAGTTTCCAACGCAACAAACCGTTCATCATTTGGAGGTGTATACAGAAAGTTATGACCATTTTACTGGAAAGTATCACTCGCGCGAAACTTCGCGCGAACTTTGAAACTTCGCGCGTTTTGCTGAGTATTCTGCCTCCGACGCGCGAACAACGCGTGAAGTATGCAAAACTTCGCGCGTCTGGAAGGTTTTAATACCCCTAAAGATCGGAAATAAGATATTTTGAGATATCTCTCAAAGGTAGGGTTCTCTCTACACCCCAACTCGACCAAGGCATCAAATTGCACTCCTAAGGTAAGCTTTTAAGTGTGTTTTCATGGTGATTTCACTTCACAATCACTAGTTACAGCATGATTTTTGGTTGGATTTCATAGGATTTTTTTCAAAACCTCAAGAACACCCCAAAGTTTGTCTTTCAAGATTTGGTCTACAGGAGGTAATCCTACACCTTAGACTTACATATATGAAGTTATTATGGAATTATGAGTATGGATCATGTATTACAACCTACGGTATGGTGATTTGAAGCCATAAATTCCCAATTTAAATACATGACCATGGTAGGGATTTAATGTTGATTATTCGATGGAATTTTGTTGGTTGGGTGTGAATGGTTGATCACACATGTGATGTTAGGAGTATAAATTATGGAAGAAAAATAGTGGGATGAATTGTTGGTTTATAGTGATAATTGGATGAACCAATACTATAGATATGAGCTGGAAAGATTTATACCTTCAAGGTGTTTGATAATATGCCTAAATGGCATAAGTTATGGAATTTGTTACTAATATTGGTCCTATTGAATGTTGTATTGTAGATTGAAGTTGTTTAAGTGTATTGGAACATTGTAGTATCATTAACGAGGGAAAATCCCAGAGTTGAGCCATTTGGAGTTGAATACTCGTGGCAAGGGCATGATTTCAGGTTGACTTACACTTCTTCGAGGTAAGTGGCTAGTCTAACCTTTTGTGCGGAACTTCTTCCCTTAGGACATCTTATGTGTTGATTTAATGCCTTGCACGCGACGGGCGTGTACTTGTGCAAGTTGTTGGAAATCCACCTTACTTGAATTGCTCAGCCGTGTTTTTCTCCATTATTTGACTGATTTAAATGCAAGATTAAACCTGTGTTAGTTAGAGAAGCATGACTAGATAGAATTAACTGCTTAATTGCTTAATTTCCTTAATTGAAATTACGTGAAGCATGTTGGGCCAGAACTTAACTATTACTTATATTGGTGTATTCCATTCTCTGAATATTTCCCTGTTTTAGTTATTCTTTTATATTGGGACTGCGGGTTCAATTCCCGGAGATCCTTGTTACTGATATTAAATGGACTGCGGGTTCAATTCCCGAAGATCCTTGTTACTGATATTAAATGGACTGCGGGTTCAATTCCCGGAGATCCTTGTTACTGATATTAAATGGACTGCGGGTTCAATTCCCGGAGATCTTTGTTACTGATATTAAATGGATTGCGGGTTCAATTCCCGGAGATCCTTGTTACTGATATTAAATGGACTGTAGTTTCAATTCCCGGAGATCCTTGTTACTGATATTAAATGGACTGCGGGTTCAATTCCCCGAGATCCTTGTTACTGATATTAAACGGACTGCGGGTTCAATTCTGGGAGATCCTTGTTATTGATATAAAATGGACTGCGAGTTCAATTCCCGAAGATCCTTGTTACTAATATTAAATGGACTGCGGGTTCAATTCCCGGAGATCCTTGCTACTGATATAAATGGACTGCGGGTTCAATTCCCGGAGATCCTTGTTACTGATATTAAATGGACTGCGAGTTCGATTCCCGGAGATCCTTTGTTACTGATATTAAACGAACTGCGGGTTCAATTCCCGGAGATCCTTGCTACTGATATAAATGAACTGCGGGTTCGATTCCCGAAGATCCTTATTACTGATATTAAATGGACTGCGGGTCCGATTCTCAGAGATCCTTTGTTACTGATATGATGGACTGCGGGTTAAATTCCCGGAAGCTCCTAGATATTTAAATGAGGCGGAGTACGAGTTCGATTTTCGGGAGATCTAAAGGACAATCGAGGATGCTTGTTATTTTATTTTCCTTGTTTAGCTTAATTGTCAATGACTTGTAGATTCTATTCTATTTTGCTGTCATTTAGATTATTTTCTGCTTTACCCTGTTCGATATCTTATTATGTTTATTCTCAGTAGGGCCCTGACCTTCCTCGTCACTACTCAACTGAGGTTAGGCTTGGCACTTACTGAGTACCGTTGTGGTGTACTCATGCTACTCTTCTGCACACTTTTGTTATGTAGATCCAGGTACTTCTGATCGAGTGCACTTTCAGTGATTTCAGGGCTACATTCGGAGACTTGAGGTATGCATCTGCCGCGTCCGCAGATCCAAAGAGTCTCCTTCCACTCTCCCCTATAGATAGTAGTTTCATTTTATTTGTTCGATTGTGTAGACATTTCTGGATGTTAGAGCCATGACTTATATACTCTTAGCTTGTGTTGCCTGTGAGTTTCCGGGTCTTGGAGGTTGTTTCAGTATTTTGTGTTAAAGTGTATGTGCCAGGCGGCACTCTATACATTTTCCTATGTTATTTAGTATTTGTTTTATTGTTCTCGTAAAGGTTGTTAAATTTCCATAATGTGTTAGGCTTACCTAGTCGCGAAGACTGGGTGCCGTCATGACGGGTTCACGATTGGTGAACTAGGGTCGTGACAAGTTGGTATCAGAGCCTTAGGTTCATAGGAGTCACGGGACACACGCCGATTTATTAGAGTCCGTTGATCGGTACGGAGACATTTGTACTTATCTATGAGAGGCTATGTAACCGTTAGAAAAATTCCACTTTATTTCATTCCTTATCGTGCGTCATTTATTCAGTTGGAGCCTATATCATATGTTCTTTTGTATCCACTCGTGTATTGAAACTGCGCACTCGGTATCAATTATGCGACGACGGTTCGATGCTACAAAAGGATTTCAAGGGAGCCAAGAATTTACTCAACCAATATTACCGCGCGTCATCCATACTGATAATACAGAAGTATTGAGAAATCATTCAATTATGCACATGGGAGTGCAATAGGTTCTGACATCGCAGTAATGGTAGAGTCACAAGGTGGATGTAGATCTAAAGATAGTCGGTGGTAATAGTGACTATGTAGTTCGTATGAGATATCTATTTAGCGAAGGGTACAACTAGCAACCGAGATACTGGAGGGAGTGAGTTTAACTGTCCTAAGAATGACATATACCAATCGAACGGCTTGAGATGTCTTATGATGGTGACGTACGAGCGATAAATGTTAGTATTGTGGAGTAGCGGGATGTATCTTATGGCTTTGCACCAAAGTGAAGAGAGTCCACTATCAACGATTAAATTGTGGGTCATGTGTCATATCAGTTTTGGCATGCGATGTATTTAAGTGGTATTCAAGAGTTCTCTGAAACTTTCATATGAGTAAGAGCTGAGATTTGTATGGGATGGTGTTTGGACCTTCAATGTTCCTATGTCCATAATAAAATCTACATTTCAGTATCAGCAAGGCATTGGAAACAATTTCAGGATACTCGTAGTGCTCCAGTCAACCAGGGAACTTCCATGGGACAATCATCTTTTAATGCACCACTGGCATGGGATTCCTTAAATGGATATTCTAGTTATCCGACACAGACTCAATATGAGCAGCAGAACTGCAAATGGGTTGTTATGAATGTGGTGATACTAGAAACATCATGAGAAATTATCCCAGACTTAGGAGAAATCTACTTCATCAAACCACACAATCAACACACTCCATTATAGTTACTAATCTACATACGCTACAAGTTAGATATGGAGAACGAACGGGTAGATAATGCTTAAGAGGTAGACGCCCGACCCATTGATATAATTGCTATAGTGTGGCTGAGGCCACTACACCAGATGGTGTCATTACATGTACAATTCT
>MU688918.1:273499-286435 GCA_026770625.1 Nicotiana glauca | reverse complement strand
TTAAGCCCTCTTCTACCATACTCCCCATTTTGACAACTTCATTGAACGTCTTTCCAACAGCTGACACCAAATATCTGTAGTAAGTGGGTTCTAGAGCTTGCAAAAATTAATCCACCATTTCACCCTCTTTCATGGGTGGATCCACTCGGGCGGCCTGCTCTCTCAATCTGAATCCATATTCTCTGAAGCTCTCCCCTGGCTTCTTCTCAATCTTCGTCAGGGAGAGTCGGTCAGGAACAATCTTCAAATTATACTGTAAGTGATTAGCAAAAGCATGGGCTAAGTCATCCCAGGTAAACCAACGAGTGTGATCCTGCTTTGTGTACCACTCCAAGGCTGATACACTAAAGCTCTGGCTGAAGTATGCCATTAGCAATTCGTCCTTTCCACCGGCACCCCTCATTTTACAGCAAAATCCTCTCAAGTGTGCCACAAGGTCACCATGACCGTCATAGAGATCTAACTTTGGCAATTTAAAACCTGTCGGCAACTACACTTCTGGAAATAGGCATAGGTCTTTATAGGCCACACTTACTTGCCCCCGAGGCCTTGCATATTTTGGAACAACTGTTCCAGACTTTTTACTTTACGAATCATTTCTTCTTGTTCGGGGTTTTTGGGTGGTTTCTCTTCTTCGGATATGTCAATGAGAGGAGTGTAAGGATAAGAATCATGATGTATGAAAGTACGTTCAGGTGGATAGTAGTGGTTGTCTTGGGTATGGAATAGAGGTTCACTAGAAGATTTGTGTAATGTGGCCGGTGGCGGAGCTACATACACGGGAGCAACTGGAGGTGGTGGTGGTGGGATCTGTTTTGGTGGTGGAGGAGGTGGTGGTGTTTGTGAAGTGGTTGCATAATATGGTGGATATATAGGGTTGGCAGGGGATGAATTTACGGTAGGAGGATCTTGTGTTTGAACTGGTAGAGGAACATAAGCGGGATTGGCAGGTTATGCAGGTAAGGGTTGTCCTTTCGCCCAGGACTGGTACATTTCGGCCATTTGTTGCTTAAGCTTGTACATTTCCTCTTTCATAGCATTCACACCCACTGCTTCATCATCCCTCGCCGGGTCAACAATTGTGGCTTCAATTTCTTGGCTAATCATTTTCGACATATCTTTGGAACGGGTATTGTACGGATGAGTTGCCAGAATGCCAACTAGCTAAAAACCACCTTTCTGGACTCAACAACAACAACACTTATTAGTGGTTAGGTCATTATTAATCAAATAATCGCACATTGGGAACAGAGATACATTTAAACAATTTTGCTCGGCCACATGCATCATCCCGGCTTTCTCAATTATGGCTTTTCATTCATTCTTGCCTTTTCCTTTGCTTTGCCAATTCTTTCGCTACGGATTTTCCTCTTTTTTTTTCATTCTTTTACATTTTCATTTTTTCATTTTTTTTCCTTTTCTTTTTCAACATCCTTTTGATTTATGTTTTTATGATTGTTATCGATCCTATAAAATTGCCTATCGCGAATGTGTTTAGAGAAAACAAAAGAATACAAATACAACCTTTTTTGGGAATTTTCAAATTTATTAATGGTCGACACTTCCATTACAATGACAGACTCTAAATGACAAACCAAACTACAAACTTCTTAACAACTATTTGAAATGAAATGAGAACTGATAAAAATGAAAAATACAGACTCAAGTGATTGACCTAATGCAATACAGACTCAAGAATACATCAAAGATCCTGGTGCCCACGGGACATCGTTCGGTCTCGCCGCGGGCCTATATGCAAGTCCCTTTTGGAGTCGGTCTAGGTCACCCATTATTTGTTTCACGAATATCATCACTGAGGTGAAAAATGTAGTCTGGGTCATATCCTCACATATTTGGCACTTCCAGGTGATGTAATGAGCAATGTCAAGGATTCTTTCTCTAATTATCCCTTTTTCCTGAAGTAACCTTCCAATTTGTTCAGCCCGGGCATCCAAAGTTTGTTGATTTTTCTCCTGAAGTTGTTGCAAATCCATCTCCAATTGTGCTAAATTTGTATAGCAATGTTCCCTTTCAATACTAAACTCTTTTGCTTGTTTGCTCATTTTGACATCTGCGGTAATAACCTTTTTCTTCAATCTAGCAACCTCAATATCATGCTCTTCTTTTAGTTGTTGAATCATGTGGGCCCGTTCCTCTGCATTCTTAGCCAACTGTCTCCGAACCCCAGCTAGTTCTTTTTCTGCTTTATTAAGGTCAAAACTGTAATCATTTACTTTTTGCCGCAAATTGTCTATCAACTTCTCATCTCGGGCATTTCTGACAGGGGTTTCAGCTGCTATCTTCATTTACTGAATTTGAGCTCGTAATGCCTCATTTTCTTTAGCTAATTGCTTTTTCTCACCCTCATCGGCTGCTATTTGCACACTATTTTCAAACTTGAGGTCTTGGATTTGTTTTTCTAGCATGCTGATTTTTGCCCGGTATTCATTTTGTTTGGCCAACCAAGCCCACTGCTCTTGTGATGACTCAGCAAACTCCTGAAGGTGGGGCCTTTTGGCCGGCCGTCCGAATGCAACGTCCCTTCTATACCAAGCCTGATAGTTGGGTGATATCTCTCATTTAGCTCGATCTCGGACACAAGTAATTGCCGTTAAATATTGACATTCGCTCCAAATCTGATGAACTAGAGCTTCAGGAAATTGGCCATCAGGACCAATCTCGACCACTTGCAAACTAAGATCATCATCCTTGGGTATTATTTGGCATCTCCCAAGCTGTCTCAACACCCGATAAGGAGCATAAGACTGAATACTTTTAAGCCCCATCAGAAGAAAATGTGGCCGGGTTGCCGGCATATATGCAACTTCATCAACGGGTAACCATCCAAATGTCCACTCAATTTGGCTAGCAGTGAGGGACCTAAAATATATTGTCCAACACGTGAATCCTTCTGGCAATTTGACCCCTTTTATCCTTGTGTGAAATTCTTCTATGCACGTTTTCTCTGGAGACCCGTAACTCAAGAATTGAGGGCGATGACACAGATGCTCAATCATCCATATTTGTATAACAAGATGCACCCCTCGAAGAAAGTCCCACCAGCCTTGCAAGCCGTAAGAGCACGGAATATGTCAGCCAATATCATTGGTGCTAAAGGACTCTTATCCTGGGTAATCAATGTGCTGACAACCCCGGCTACCTTTATATCGATATTCTCATCCTTTCTTGGAAATACTAATAACCCCAGAAAAGCCACCATAAAAGCAAAACGTCGTTGTTCTTCCCATTTCTGACAATTTCAATTGCTACATATTTTGCTTTCTGGGTTGTTGAATCCCCCAATATGGCCATATCACTGATATATGAAATTTAGAGTAATGAAGCCGTCTACCAAATTTGGGTTGTGAACAATTCTAACTATCTTGGAGCAATCAAGTATTTGTGCCTCAGAGGAACCTCATCCTTCCCAATATAGTATGCTACTTCCTCTAAGGTCGGGGTAAGCTCAAAGTCCAAGAAATGAATACATTATGAGCTAGGTCCCAACACGTGATTAATGCTCTGATAATATCCCCTCGGGGTGCAATGTCTAACAAACCGGTGAGATATTTCAAATATTTATTCACTTCATCTTGCCCTTCTTTGCGCAAATCGTTCCACCACAGACGTAATTCCAAAGGGATCTTATGCAAGAATGATTCATCCTGAGTCTTGCTCATCCTACACATTTATTAAGGTGATTTAATCACTTATTATGACCTAAAAATAAAAATATACTATATATTTTCCACAATTCTAATTTCTAAATAAAGCCCGATTTTGCCGATATGGCCTTTCAGCACTTCAAAAGAAGATTTTAAGGCTGTGCCCGCTAACATTGGGGAATGACTCAAAAGTGGCCATCTTTGCATAAGCAGCCTTCCGGTTCCCTTTCGGGACATTCGGCTATTTTGACAAAACGGCATCACTTGATTTATGACAAAATTTAAAATTTGATATTTTTGGCTATTTTTGCAAAAGATGTGGTTGGACCCGTTAAGGGTTGCCTACGTATCTCACCGTGGCGAGAATCAAACTAGCGTAGTTCAGTCAAACTATTTTTTAAACAAACCTTTTTTTCATTTCTAATTTTGGCAAAAATTGAATATCCAAACTATTTTTTAAGACAAAATTTTCTATTTTTATTGGCAAAACCAGTTATACTTTTTTTTATTTTTTGAAAACAAAACAAAATAACGATTTTTATTTATTTTCAATAACCTAAAAACAAATTACTAAAAATCAACAATCTTTCTATTTTTAAGTCCCTTCACAAAATTTCGGCAGAGTTTCGCCAGTATTTGGGTATCGGTTTTTTTTAGGAATCAAACAATTATTAATTCTCTTTTTCTCTTTCTTACACAAAATTTTTTTTTTCCTCTTTTTTTTTCTTTTTTTTTAACCGGTCAGCATGTTGGTCCGAGACAAACAAATGCAACACGTAATCATGATGGTCTTTTCACGTTTGGTTACCTATCCTAGACGGACCCAACCCCTGTGTTGAGTCCCCTAAGTCATACGTGATGCAAATAAACGTCCCTATTCTAAGTTCAAGACCTGGTTATATGTTCTAGACTGTGTACCCGAGCGGACAACTCGAGTCGAGGAGGGGGCTACGTACCGAGAACCAAAAGGCCATCTGGCTTAGTAGCTTGTCCTGTCTCTTTCTTATTTAAAGGTATTGACACTAACAGAACAGGAGGTCTCAACCAGTAAGCACATCCCCGGAGGTAAGAAGAGAAGGGTTTTCGGCACAATTTAAATACAGTTCAAATAATATCAAAGCGGTAAATATTTAGCACATTAATCATGAACATATAGGGAAATCAGATATAAACAAATACAGCAATTATTCCGAGCTCGAATTCTTAAACCCTAAACCGAAGTTCTAGGTTTCTTTTCCCCAGCAGAGTCGCCAGAGTTGTCACACCTCCTTTTTGCAACCAAAAGTTTTAATACACCCCGTGAAGGGCGTAATAAAGGAGTTTTTCCAATTAAAGGGTAGTCGGAACGGGATTTATTTATTTATTTATTCAGAGTCTCCACTTGGGAAATTAATGGTGTCCCAAGTCACCGGTTGAATCCCGAACCGAGGAAATATGACTCTGTTAACAGTACGCGAACCAGAAATCCGGATAAGGAATTTTGTTAACCCGGGAGAAGGTATTAGGCACTCCCGAATTCTGTGGTTCAAGCACGGTCGCTCAACTGTTGTATTTACTTTTATCTGATTTCCATATATATTCTATATTTTTATGTGCCTTTATTAATAACTCGCTTTTATTGTTGAACTTTTATAAGAATTGCGACGTTGTAAAAATGTATTTCGGACCATACCGTACCAGTACGCCTGTGGCCTTTAACACATTTCGACTTCGTTGAGATTTGGATTTGGGTCGCACAAATGTGCACCCGTATTTAATAAAGTACTATTATTATAATTCGCTCCTAAAGCAACTACGTGCTTACTAACTGTCACACCTCCTTTTTACCGAATTACTCAATGAAGGGTATAATAAGGAGTTTTTCCAATTAAAGGGCAGTCAGAACGGGATTGATTATTATTTAAACTTCAGAGTCGCCACTTGGGAGAATAATGGTGTCCCAAGTCACCGGATGAATCCCAAACCGAGGAAAGTTTTGACTCTATTACAGTCTGCGAACTAGAAATCCAGATAAGGAATTCTGTTAATTCGGGAGAAGATGTTAGGCACTCCCGAATTCCGTGGTTCTGGCACGGTTGCTCAGCTGTTGTATTTGTTTCTATATGATTTCTATATATGTTCCATTTTTATGTGCATTAATATTCCACTTTATTATTTTTACAAGAATTGCAACATTGTGAAAATATATTTTTTGGACCAAACCGTACCAGTACGCCTGTGGTTTTAAACACATTTCGACTTCGTTGAGATTTGGATTTGGGTCACATAAATGTGCACCCGTATTAGGAAGGTAATATTATTACAAATCGTGCCTAAATCAACTACGCGTTTACTATCTTCGGGGAAGACCGTGAAATTCGCTAAACGGTCTTCCCAAATTCTAAGTATATTTTTTATATAGCATTTGAGGGCCCCGCAATTTGTATTTGGTTTGGCGAGGCTCGTCTCTTTTATTATTAAAAGATCAACCTAAAGCAAATTAAAATTTTCTATTCATCATTTGTCTCTAAAAGGCCAATTAATTTACAATTATAAATTCGGGCCTCGAATTCAAGTTCGAATGCAAACAAAAGGGAAAACCCTTTTAGCTTGAACCCGCTACCTAATTCGTAACGCAATTTTATATCATGGCATTTTAACTTTGCGAAGGCCATGAAAATTCACTAAACGGCACGCCTCGATTTCTAAGGATTAAAGGATTGTACTTAACCAAAGCAAACTACGGATGTTTAGAGATAATAACGGCCTAAGCATGCTTTTAATGATTAAATCAACTCGGATAAACGAAGAAATCACCATAAAATTAAATTGAAGTACCGAATTCTACTTGAAGGAGTTTAAACCCGAACTTAAGGACTGATTAATTATTAACAGTGCAATAAATCTAAGAAATACACCAGCGTCCAACTACATCAACTAAAGTTTGATATGTACAATACCAATATATTATCAGTACTTTTGATTTGTACCCACCGTCCAAATACACCATGAATGGAACAAATGATAGGAAAGGAACATTCTATCTATTTCTTATACTTCTTAAGTATCAAATTAAATTAAACCAAATAAGCTTTTGTTCCTCCCTCTCAACCCACCAAGTCTCAACCAAAACAGGAAATGAAGCAGCAATTCACACATTCAACAAAATCAAAACTTTAACACATTAATAAGATAAACACTGTAATAGAATGACACATTCATAAATATTGTAACCATACACTGTAATTTGCATTAACTCAATTTTCAACAAAATTTCAGCAACAAAAATTTAGCATTCATCAATATGGAATTATACAAAGGTGATGGATGTGAACCTCAAAGTGGGATTTCAACATAAATGGAATGAGCCCTTGATGACCAAAACAGTGATCGGACACCTCACCGGAACTACGACCTATATTCTGAAGCTCACCGAAAACATGACAACATTCAACGACGGAACTCCTTTGAAGGACTTACAGTAATTACGACTAGGATCCACGACGGAACTCGAAGAAACAGCAGGTGGTTCGCTGCTGGAACGAAGACGAAGATGAAATAGAAGCGGGTGTCGCGGACTGTTGGTCGACGAGCTGGAGTGTTTGGTGACGGGAGGCAGCAACGAAGGAGATGGTGTGAAGGTGGTCAACGGAATGGGGTCTGTTAGTTCACTGGATGAAGCTGGTTATGGCGTTGTTGTTCGTTGATGGACGAAGCTACTGGTTAGGGGTGAGTTGACGATGGAGATAATGGTGCTAGGCGTGAAGGAGGCTGGTCGTTTGGCGTGACAGTGTTGCTGTACGTCGCTGGTTATGGTGTTTCCGGCGACGTAGATGAGGAGATGGGGTGGTTTTCTGTTGCTGGGCGGAAGGAGGTGGGTTCAGGCGTGGGGCTGGAGGGGCGACGGGATGAAGGTGGTCGTGGATGGTGGTTATACGATGGGCTGTGTGGTGTGGAGACGAGCGACGATCTGAAGGGGTCATTTGGGCAGTGACGCCGGGAAGGGTGGTGTGGTCAACGTTGAGCTGTGGAGATGGTGAAGACGAGCTGGTCATTTTTGACGATGGTTAGCGACGTGAAGGTGGTTAAAGGGAGGTGAACTGGTTGGGGCTGGTGGCGATGGCTGGGAGTCTTTGGTCGTTTGGGGTTGATGGAAGTTGCAGAACGGAGGAAGCTTGAAGAAAACGTGAAGAAGGGTCCCCTACAGTTGCGGCCCTCCTCTTGTATATATTGTAGTGTAGGTATTATTTAGGTGTATTCTAGAATCTAGGTTTTAGGGTAGTGGGCTTGGGTATTGGGCTTGGGTATTGGGTTGTTATGGGCTAGGTCCCAATTTGAGCCTAAAAATGGGTCGTTTGAACCCAAATGTTATTCTTTCCCCGGAACCGAGAATAAAAATACGAAGTTATTTAATTAATACTACGTAAGCAAAATAACTATTAAAATAAGATTGATAACTAAAACAAAACTATTTTTGTACTTTCAAGTTTAAAAATAACTACAAAATATTAATATAACTATTTTTTTTGTAATTTTCGTTTTTATATAAAGATAAATATAAAGTACTTTTTTTATATTTTTTTTTAAAGATTAAAATGACTACACATTAATGAGACTATTTTTGTATTTTTAAAATTATAAAAAGATAAAAAATAAGGTCCTATTATTATTATTTTTTTTTGTATTTTTCAAAAAAATAAAAATAGGTTCAAAGGAACATATCTCTCTAAAAATATCTAATACATGATTAAAATAGAGTAATATGCAACCATTTTTGTATTTTTTTTTCATTTTTATGATGAAAGTAAAGAAGTAAAAAATAGTTAAAATAGTTATATTAGGCCTAAATTAAATATTTACGCTAAAAGTGTGAAAATTCTTGGGGAGGGTCAAAAATCACATATCAACAGCTGCCCCTCTTTGACTGGAAACGCGAAGAGTTTTCAGACAAAGAATGACTAGACAGGTTTTTGACCCGACCCTTATTTAAGGAGACCAAAAGAAAGAAGAATGTGACCGAGCCCTGGTATCTGAGCTGCCTACATATCCTTGGCTATAAAGGAATCAGGCCACGTGTAGTTCAGAAGTGAATGAGGTGATGGAGTACCGAGGTTTAGAGCCGAGCGAGGTGCCGTTCCGCTAAGGTTCCGATCTGCGGTNGGTTCTTCATGAAGACTTTGGATTTGAACCTTGACACTTGCTAGTTGCAGGTGCTAGCTCGTTCTTCCTCAGCTTTTTCGGACCAAGACCAGACATGTAATGCTTGTGACCTCAAACATGTCTTGAGAAGCGCACATCTTTCATCAACTTCTATATTTGGATTCACTTCTTGAATTTCTCTCTTTTTCTCAGATCATGGCTAACTTTTGTTGATCATCTCGGACTGTTGACTTGCATTCTCTCCGCAAGCCTCTTTTGTTGCTGACTTGAATCGCATACGGAAGTGTTTTGCCCTTTCTCCGAGTGATGCTTGACCGCTAAAACTTGAAGTATATGCCTCTATTCCCCAAGCGGGCTCCTGATTGCTGACGTTTGAAAAGTATTCCCTTGTTCTCTAGGCGGGCTCCTGACTACAACAAAATAGACAAACAAAGAAAATTTTCTGCCCCAGTTTGGTGACTGGGCACATCATGTTATCCAACATCAAAAATTAAAAGCTAAAATTTGAATTTTACTTCCCGTGTTCTCCAGGTGGGCGCCTGACTGATGAAACTTGAAATGTATTCCCTTGTTCTCTAAGTGGGCTCCTGATTGCTGACGCTTGAAAAGTATTCCCTGGTTCTCCAGGTGGGCTCCTGACTACAACAAAATAGACAAACAAAGAAAATTTTCTACCCCAGTTTGGTGGCTGGGTACAGCATGTTATCAAATATATAAAAAAAATTGAAAGCTAAAATTTGAATTGTACTTCCCTTGTTCTCCAGGTGGGCTCCTGATTGCTGAACTTGAAAAGTATTCCCTTGTTCTCCAGGTGGGCTCCTGACTGCAATAAAATAGACAAAACAAAGAAAATTTTCTACCCCAGTTTGGTGGTTGGGTACAACATGTTATCAAATATAAAAAATTAAAAGCTAAAATTTGAATTGTACTTCCCTTGTTCTCCAGGTGGGCGCCTAACTGCTGAAACTTGAAATGTATTCCCTTGTTCTCCAGGTGGGCTCCTGATTACTGAATTTGAAAATTATTCCCTTGTTTTCCAGGTGGGCTCCTGACTGCAACAAAATAAACAAACAAAGAAAATTTTCTGCCCCAGTTTGGTAACTGGGTACAACATGTTATCAAATATTAAAAATTAAAAGCTAAAATTTGAATTGCACTTCCCTTGTTCTCCAGGTGGGCTCCTGACTGCAACAAAATAGACAAACAAAGAAAATTTTCTGCCCCAGTTTGGTGGTTGGGCAAACTTGTGAGTTGTTACCTCAGCTATTGATACGATGGTGAGAGAAAAACTAAAGGATTGATTGGCATGTACGTCCCTTGTGAGTAACACTACTTGACTAAGATTTTTATCCTGGGAGAAAATTCATCAGACTAGGTTTTTTTTTATATCTTAGGAGAAAGATTCATCAGACTAGGTCTTTTATTATCTTAGGAGAAAATTTCATCAGACTAAGATTTGGATCCTAGGAGGTGGTTCCTCAGACTAGGGTGTTTTGCTGTCTTAGGAGAAAGATTCATCAGACTAAGATTTGGACTCTAGGAGAAGGTTCATCAGACTAGGTCATCTATCTTAGAAGAAAGATTCATCAGACTAAGATTTGGACTCTAGGAGAAGGTTCATCAGACTAGGTCTTCTATCTTAGGAGAAGGATTCATCAGACTAAGACTATGATCCTGGGAGGCGATTTCTCAGACTAGGGTGTTTTGTTGTCTTAGGAGAAAGATTCATCAGACTAAGATTTGGACTCCAGGAGAAAGTTCATCAGACTAGGTCTTCTATCTTAGGAGAAGGTTTCATCAGACTAAGTCTTCTATCTTAGGAGAAAGAATCATCAGACTAAGATTTTGACTCTAGGAGAAGATTCATCAGACTACGTCTTTTGTTATATTAGGAGAAAGGTTCATCAGACTAAGACTATGATCCTAGGGGGCGATTCCTCAGACTAGGGTGTTTTTCTATCTTAGGAGAAAGATTCATCAGACTAAGATTTGGACTCTAGGAGAAGGTTCATCAGACTAGGTCTTCTATCTTAGGAGAAGGTTTCATCACACTAAGTCTTCTATCTTAGGAGAAAGATTCATCAGACTTAGATTTTGACTCTAGGAGAAGATTCATCAGACTAGGTCTTTTGTTATCTTAGGAGAAAGGTTCATCAGACTAAGACTATGATCCTAGGAGGCGATTCCTCAGACTAGGGTGTTTTACTATCTTAGGAAAAAGATTCATCAGATTAAGATTTGGACTCTAGGAGAAGGTTCATCAGACTAGGTCTTCTATCTTAGGAGAAGGTTTCATCAGACTAAGATTTAGATCATAGGAGAAGAGTCATCAAACTAGGTTTACTATATCAGGAGAAAGATTCATCAGACTAAGATTTTGACTCTAGGAGAAGATTCATCAGACTAGGTCCATTTTATTGTGAAAAGTAATGGCAAAGGGTCAATGATTTGAAAAACTTCACTTTTTGGGCTCTCCTCTTTGTTCCTTTTCTTTTTCTTTCCTTTCTTGTTCCCTTACTGTTTCAACTTTATTGCACTGCTTTGTTCCTGTTTCAAACAACGAAAACTTGTGAGTTTAAAATGTGGAGGTTGGTTTGTGGCCTTGAACTTTGAAAGTGGCTTATCATACTCCATTTGTTGCATTGCATGAACCGTCATCCCCCAAATCTTTATATTTCATATGAATCCCGCAGCATGTCTGGTGCCCCTGCTTTGTGTATATGATGTTCTTTCTTGACCACTGGCTTTGGCCTTGAGGTCTGTTCCTTCATTTGTCCCGATAACTAATTCCCACTTGAAGATCTTGCTTGCTTATTGACTAACCACTTTCTTTGTTACCCTTGACACGGCTAATACCTCTGATCCGTTCACCAAAACATCCTCTATTTGTACATTTTTGCTGAATTGATATGTTCCAAACCCTGGTATTTCACACGAGTCCCAAAGTATGTTGATTGTGGCCAACTTATTGTGTCTGCTGTTTTCTCCTGGCTTGACGCCTTTAATGTTCACCAGATCCTGTTTTGTTTAATTGGAAAGCTTGGTGGAAGATTTTGAAGTCATTTCTCACTTGTTTTGAACAACCGACCCAGGATGAGGGAGTAAAACAAGGTGTGAGGAATAGAGTAAAGGATAATAGAAGGAGACGATTCCTAACAAGAAACCTAGAGAGGAGTGACCCATCAGATGTGGATACCGACTCTAGCGACCTTGACATGCATCTGCAGCCTATTCTGTTTAGCAAATCTGATGTTCAGCTCTTGTTCTACCTTTTGCCGTGAAACTGGGCTTCAATGCTTCGCTTGCTCGATCTGATTCGCCATCCTTATCCGACTTGTAGTGCCCGTAGGGTTTTCACCATCAAGCCTCTCTCATTTTAATTTTCTCTCAACTCACCGTCACCTTACGGTGCCCGTGAGGGTTTTCACCAATAAGACTCTCTCATTTTGATTTCTCTCATCTTGGGGTCCCGTGGTGGTTCTCATCATCATGGCTCTCTAATTCTTCATTTTTCTTTGTTTGGACTGGAGTGTTTCCCCTGATGTGATTCACTTTTGCTCGCGTGACTCGGCATTTCTTGAAGATTGATCGGAAGGTCTTTCTGTGGACCGTAATGTGGTTTTTGGATGGGTTTAGAAAGAAAGGTATAGAGGCTCAAAATATTTCAACGTGGGTTCAAAATTACAACTTCCGGAATCATATCTTCCATAACAAACATAACTTCTGCCCCAGTTTCATTCTTGGGGATCCTTGGACTTTTCTTTGGTTGTGACTGAACCTCAGTGAGGCTGCCTACGTACCCTTTCGGGATCAAGTCAAATGTAGTTCGGATAACTACTTTTGTTGTTGCGATCTTTCTTCCACTCCTCCTTTCCTTTCTTTTCATTCTTTCCTTCTCCTTTCTTTGCTTTTTCTTTTATTTTTTTTTCCTCTTCTTTTCTTTTCTTTCTTTTTCTTTTATCTTTTTGCTTTTCTCTTTTTTTCTTTTCTTTTTCTTTCTTTTTCTTTTCTCTTCTTTTTTTTCACTATTTTTCTCTTGTTTCTCCACTTACTTCCCCATTCGAACTTGCAAGTCTTATTATTAATTCCGAAAGAGGGGTATGCAAGAAAATAATCGAGGCTCAAAGGGGTA